>PVJH01003865.1:34821-134946 GCA_004026705.1 Nesogale talazaci | reverse complement strand
AAAATGTCCTATCTATCCACCCAAGGCAGGTGGCTTATCATTCTTCAAAACAAAACAGGGAGAACTAGGACTATGGACGGACACAGAAAGCAGCTGGGTCATCAACTCATGCCCTAAAATATTAAAAACTAAACAACTTCCTAAGAGAGACTCTGATTCAAAGTGATTTACAAACTATGAGCAAGCAATATGTTTGCCTAGCCACAATGAATCAAAATCAAGAAAGAAGAAGAGAGTAAAAATGAGGTGGAGGTGGTGGTAGTGGTAAAAGCTAGGAGTGCTACACTTCTAGTGGAATGGCCACTAATAACGAGTGTCTCTCTCTCTCTCTCATACACACACACACACACACACACACACACACACACACACACACTACACAAAGAACAGGATTGATGGAGTTGAAGCAGAAACAGCTCCACAACCTCAGGCGGATCACTCGTATCACGTAGGACTGTTATTTCATTGTGATAACTCTTGAAGGCACTGAGATACGGTTAAATCAGAATCAGCACACTTGAAAAATATGGGGGCGCAAGGCAAAATCTTAACATTTTTTTCCTCAGAACTCAATGGAGCAGGACTATTTTCCAAAAGAAAGGCATTGGCTGGGGGGTTACAGAGAAGAGGGGTTCTACACCCTTATTGGTTTATAGGGAACATGAAGAAACAGCCAGGCACACAGCGTGGATGAGGCCATCATTTAGACAAAGACACACACCCAAATGCCCGAAACAAAGCTCAGAAGGAGCCCCACCAACACACAGTGTGGCGGTGACAGCACCAAAAGTAGTGCTTACGAGAACCAAGTACATGGTAAGAAAAGGAGCAGCCCACACAGATCACCGGGAGAGAGGGATGCACGCTCCTGCTGAAACAAGAAGCGGCTTCCTTCTGTGACTTGACGTGGGATGAAATGAGGCTTAATTTGATTGAACGAGGGAACAAACAGGCAGGCTGAAGAGGACGGAGAAGAGGGCTGGTCCTAGGGAGAGCAGGATGGTGCTCAAGCAGCAGGCAAGAAAGTAAGTGCTATTTGGAAACTTTGAAAGATAACATGTAACACTCTTCGAGGACACATGCACACTCATTCATACTTATACCTATTTGAGTGCCCCACACAATTGAGCAGGGCACAAAGGAACACTCGACTAAAATAAGGATTCATAATTAATCCAGTCAAATTCCTATGGATACAGGTATATGCTTTTCAGTAAGTAGGATGCCCTTGCACTTCCTACCCTTTTTGTTTTTTAACTCATTTTATTGGGAACTCTTACAGCTCTTATCTCCATCAACCAATTGTACGTCCAGCACATTTGTACATTTGCTGCCATCATTATTTTCAAAACAACTGCTTTCTACTTGAGCCCTTGGGATCAGCTCCTCATTTATTTCCCTCCCTCATGAACCCTTGATAATTCATAATTTTTTTCTTTCATGTCTTACAATGACCAATGTCTCCCTTCACCCACTTTTCTGTATTCCATCCCCCTGGGAGGGGGTATAGTAGTTCCTTGTAATTGGTCTCCCTTTTCTCCCCCACCTTCCCCTCACAACCCTGGTATGGCTACTCTCCTTATTGTTTGAGGGGTTTATCTGTCCTGGATTCCCTATGTTTCCAGCTCTGATCTGTACCAGTGTATATTCTCTGGTCTAGCTGGATTTGTAAGGTAGAATTGGGGTCCTGATAGTGGGGATTGGGGGGTAGGAGGTGGAAGTAAGTATTAAAGAACTAGAGGAAAGTTGTATGTTTCATTAGTTTTATATTGCACTCTGACTAACTTGTCTCTTCCTTGTGACCCTTCTGTAAGGGGATGCCCAATTGTCTACAGATGGCCTTTACTCCACACTGCACTCCCCCTCATTCACACTGATATGATTTTTTGTTCTGAGACCTTGATACCTGATACCTGAGCACTCTCTACCTTTTTATTCGCAACCAAGCAGGTAACTGTTCATACCACTTGGGGACTTCATGTAGGATCTTAGGAAAGGCATTTTTGTAGTGCCTGAAATTTCCTGCTCCTAACTTTCTTTTCCCTTTGCTCTGGTTTACCGTAATTAATTGTGTGTATATGCGTCCACATGCACATGCTTAAGAGTCAACCCCTTGTGAGCTTCCTTGTCATAAATTGTCATATGAAAGTACATCAAAAGGGAACTGCTACAAAACCAATAAAATCTTTACTAAACAAAACCAAAACATAAGCTATTGTCTCACACGATAACTTTCATCCAGGTCTACACACTTCTGACAGCCAAGTTCCCTTTTCTCTAATCCTCCCCCGAAGAATTCTATGCTGTGCAATTTACACCAGGACTGGGGAATATCTGGCTTACGGGTCACATAAGGCCTGCAAAATTATTCATACCAGCTAACATCACATGCCTCCCCAAAGAAAGAACCAATTCCAGCCATCAAATTAGGGGTGAGTTCATTAAATGGCTGACCAAACGTTTTAGCAGGCTAATTTTGTATAATGTTGATAATGTTGTATAGCCCAGCAGTGATGCTATAAATATATGCAATACCTGTTCCCGATCCTTGACTTTGCAGTGAGTAAAAACAGTAGGCTTGTCATCCTTAAGGGTCCCCGATTGTGTTTCTTTCCAATGTTCGTTGAGTTGGGGACCAGATCAGGGCAGCAGGGTGGACATAATAAGGCTTTCCGATGGAATTCCTTTCACAGTAGTTTTGAATTTGCTTCAACTGTCTTCCTAGTCAGTCCCCTTGTGTCCCAACCTCCTCACTCTCTATCCACTGTTAATTTTGACTCGTAGCGTGGCCATGCTGTTTGCCAAGGTGCTGGGTTTTCTTTATGGAAGCAGAACGCCAAGTCTTTCTTCAACAGCTCTGTAGGATATGTCTGAACCACCAACCTCCCTGCCCTTGGACAATCGGAGACCACGTATGTGTGATCCCAGAGTGGGTGAAGGGGGTGTCCTCACTCTGCTAAGTGTTGCTGCTTCTCTTATACTAAAGTTACCCTTTTTTAAAAATTGGAATCCTTCTGATCCTCACGTCCAGACTCTGTCATCCTCCAGAGACCTGTGGACCAGGTTCTGTGAGGTCCAGAGCCTGAAACATTTCTATCCCTGTCCCTAAACCCACAGCACCCCTACTTCACTCCAACACACACACAGTCTTAATGAGATTTATCATTAAGGGAAGGCCTCTAAAAAACTGGTCTGAAAGTAGCTCAGAATTGTTCCTGCCCTTATTCTAGAAGCTCTGAATAAACTACCTCAGACCCTGGCACAACTGCTTCTAACCTCTGTAACTCTGTTAAGATACAAGAGGTTTCAAACAGTTGGTGAAACAATGATGGAATCTCCCCACAAGCCCCTCACCCCACCCTAGTGCATCAGAATTGGCAGCATGGTGCTATATGTTAGGCCTTTCCGGGGCCATAGGGAACACCCCGTGGCGTTTTGGCTGCTGAGGCCTGAGTACTTGTGGGCAAAGGGTGCTCCTTTTAACCTACCGCACTGCTGTGCAAACGATTTCATTTGGGGGGTGGGGGTGTTGGGGAACAGGAGGAAGGGCAGACTCAGACTGTGCCCAATGTCGACCATGATCTCGCTCCTGATTTAAAACTGATGTTTGAGATCAATGTCGTCTTTGATGCCAACAAGAGTTCCTTTTTCTCTACAGACCCTAAAGCTTTTCTGGTGTCCCCGTATTCCCAGAGCCATGTCTAAATTCATTAAAGGTAACTATTTTTGGCAACTCGGGGCCTGCATTTCAGCCGACAGCTTGACTCTTAATTTATTTAAAATATTGAAGCACCACTCCACATAACGCGTGGCTCTCTTCACCACCCCCAGCCTTTCTGTGCCATGTTGATTCAACACCGGCTTAGAGATTGGCCACACTCACGCCTTTACACTTGGGCTCTTTGAAGCAGTACAATGGGCCACTTCAAGTCTAGATGAAAGCAAATGGCTGGCTTCTGAGGAGAGGCCCAACCAGGGCATTCCCTCATGTTCGCTGCCTTTCTACAGAATGTGCTAAGCCCCGGCCACTGCCACCGCTTAAAAAAAAAAAAAAAAGGCTCCCCAATGTGGGCTAATTAATGAGGAGATTTGCCTTCTCTGCCTGTTCCTGTCAACCTGATTTCAATTCACGGGGTCAGGAGCTAGACTCCGAGTCAGCCCGCTTCATTCTTCCCTTTTCCTCGAAGTCACATGGCTATTGTGAGGGGGCTGGATCATTAAAAGTCAGAGCTGCACAGCGTCGGCGCTGCCTTGTGGACGCCGCCTCGCCCACTTCACGGCGCGGGATGAGCTCATCCCAATTACGCAGAAAACTGAAGGTCAGTGCATCAAATTAATGCGGCAGCAGATTTCAAAGGGACTTCTGACCTCCTCTCCCTGCTACAATGCAGTTGGTGAAAATGGGTTCTCTCCTCCCCACCAACCTTATTATCAACAGGCATTCAGCAGAGAACAACTGGGAGTATTGAAACCTGTCATTAAGTACTGCTTAAAACTACTCTATTCCAATTAATAGAGCCAATTTGCACAATACGTAATCTTTTCAGTTCTTTGGACCAGGCGACTGGTCTTTGGGAAGCAGCAACCCTCGTCTCCTTGGGCTCAGGGAAAGAGAGCTTTTCGTCTAGCGACGCTCCTTTTAAAGGCCAAGGAGACATGCCAACCAGTACTTTGTCCTGGCAAACCTGTAAACTGCTGCTGAATGTCCAGCCCAAACTCAACTGGAACCAACGTAACCTACATGCTGACATTGTGCAAGACGACAACTGGATGACAGGAAAGATTTGGTTTTGAGGAAAGTGGATGTCTCCTTTGGAAACCAAGGATCAGGTTGAATAGTCTTAAAAACAAAAAAAGCTGTGACAGCAAATCGCTGGCCAACGTCACATACCTTTGCATTTGTTCGTGGTCTTATCCAGAATTGCCTTCGTCGAAACTATTTTGCCATACCTAGAAAAAGATTTTAAAGAATTAAGGAACCCATATTAAGACCCAGGTTTATAGCACACACATACTTGTCAAATATCTATAATCTTTTAAGTACAACATGTTCTTTATGAAGGAGCAAGTAATGAGATTCTAAACTCAAAATTAAACTTCAAAGATAAGAATGGTTCGAGGCTCCCATTTGAATCCTATTACCAGTTTGATAGTTTGTAGAATCATGTACCCACCTGACAAATATTGAGCAAATATATGAAATGCAAGCTCTATGAAAAGTTTTCTACTAGCACAACGTCCGGGATGACATACAAAGTCACACTCAAGGCTACACCATTATGAAAAGAGCTACAGGTGAACTGTACAATCTAGAGGAAACAAACCCAGGGAGAGAGCAGTCTAGTCATCTGGTTCTGTGCATAATGGTGCATGGCTCTGGATCATTCTAAAAGGGCATGAGTGCATATATGGTATGTACACGTGTCATCCATAGACATGTTTAACAAACTAATATTGTATTTAACAAAAATCATTTTTATAGGTTATTTAAAATAAGTCATCTTTGGAACTCTTCATCAATATATTTATTAATACCTCTTCCATTAATCTATTGATAATAACACTACCAGAATTCCACCTGTTCAAAGAATGGACAATCAAGAACACAAACAATTACCGGGGACTGACTCTTAATCATAGGCATGTTTAAATTCTTGAAGGCACAGAAGCTGAGGCAAGGAAGGACAAGAGGCCACATTCAAATGGAGTGTACTGCTCCTGAAAAACCAAGTGACATGTCACTACACCCTCCCCTTCATAGTGGCCAGACCATCCTTAAAAATCTTGTTATGTCTATGCCTTCTTCAAACTGGGGAAAAGCCTTTCAGAGAGACAATTATTTTTCCTTCTTTTTAAAATCAAAGATATCTGAGACTCAAAATTCCTCACATTCACATACGGCAAATCCCACTGTAGGTTAGGCACTGGACTGTGAACCCTACAGTCGACGTTTCTAACCCACCAGATGTTCCATGGGGGGGATAAGCTCTGCCTGCTGCCGTGGAGATTGACAGACTCTCCTTGACTCGGGAAGGAGTCCTGGTGGCAAAATGTGTGACACCCTGTGCGGCTAACTGTAACGTTAGCAGTTCAAAACCACGAGGCTCTTTTGGCAGAAACATGAGGCTTTCTACTCCTGTAAAGAGCTACAGCCACAGAAACCCCAAGGTGGAAGTTCTACTCTGTCCTGTAGAATGATTGAGTTACAAGTGACTAGATGGCAAAGAGTTCTTTGACTGGATGGTAGGGGTGGACACTAATTGTACAGTCCCTGGGCGGCGTGCTAATGATCTGTGCACCAATAATTAAGGTTGGTGGTTTGAACCCACCCCGTGGTGCCACAGAAGAGAGGCCTGTCGATCTGCTTCCACAGTGTTACAAACAAGGAAACCCCGAGGTACAATGATACTCTGTGACATCATGCATCTGAACTGACTCATGACAGACAACATCTCAAACGTGTATTACTTTATATATTTTCACGTGTTCTCTAACACGCTTTCACAATCGATATCAAGGACAAAGAAACAACTTCTAGTTTTCCCCAGTGGGATGACCTTATCAGGCAGGGGCGGAAGTGTTTCCGATAGATTCTGAGGGCATGAATCTTGACGGGAGCAGATAGTCAACTCTTCCTCCCATAGAGCAGCTGGTGGGTTTGATCCACCAACCTGGCGGTTAGCAGTGCACTGGAGCGTGGGTTTTACCCCTTATCAATGAGGGAACTGGAGGCTCAGGTATGAAAAATATTTTCCAGAAGGCTTACTCTCAGTTTTTAGAAGACAAGCACAGATAAGAGGACCTTTCTGTGCACTAAGCATGGAACACCTTTGAAATACATTTATCTAGAAGCAAGGCTTTTTATTTTCACACTGTCATCAAAGACTACGAACTAGGTATGAAAATAAAAGTAATTTAAGGTTCAAATAATAATGCCATCTAAGAGGTATAACATGCTGCACAAACCTCCAACCCCCCTGCGGAGGTTTGGAGTATCTATGGCAACACTCACACACACACACAAGCCACTAGGTTTGTCATTCTTACATTTAAACCTGTAGGACAGACAAGGAAAAGTGATGGAAAGGCTACCTTAGAGCAACCCTTTTTCCTGCCTGGATTATATACTTGGTATTTAACTTGCATTTCCTCAGACGAAACTATTTTCAATTGCACTCCTGCCTCAAACTTTTCCAAAAATAGGCGAGAGTTGGTAGGGCTCCCATTTCGGAGAAAGTGGTTGGGCATCACAGAAACTAAAGACCTTTTTTGCCTGAGGTCAGGAAGTTCAGAGCTAACCCCAAGAGCAGAAATGGGATTCAGAAGAAGGTAAGAGGGTGTTAGTAGTGAATGGTGGGCCAAGCTCCATAACAATACAAAGAGAATGAAGGGAGACATTGGACAGGGTAGGATATGACAAAATAATGATTTATAAATTATCAAGGGTTCATGGGGAAGAGGGAGGGGAAATATAAGGAACTGATGCCAGGGGGTTAAGTGGAAAGAGGGTGTGCTGAGACTGATGATGGCAGCAAGTGTACAAATGTGCTTTGCATACAATGAATGGATGTATGGATTGTGATGAGAGTTGTACGAGCTCCCAATAAAATGATTAAGAAAAAAGATACAGAGAGAAATATGGATAAGATCAAGGGTGTGGGCAGCAGGGAGGCTTGACCTCCTCGTTTCACTTCTCCCTGATCTCTGTGCAGCATGTGACATTCCCAGGAGGCCCAGGGCCTTCTGAACCTATGTCTCTGGAGTCCCACACTCCACCCGGATGTTTTCTCAATCCACTTTTCTTAGCAAAACTTCTGGGGGTCTTTTTGCCCTTTCATCAAGTTTTAAATGTGCCCCCCCACCCCCAATTCTTGCTGCCTCTTTGGCAATTCATCAGGCACCATGGATCAAATGACGGTATCCCTGCTGAGCATGCTCTTTTCTCTTCCGCTTCCTTGTGGTTAGCAGTCTACATGAGTGGCGACGAACTTGTGGATCCTACATCAGCTGGGCTCCTCTCACATCCTCCTACACCAGTGGTTCTCAACCTAGGGGATAAATGACCCTTTCACAGGGGTTGTCTAAGACCCTACTTCCGCTGGGCTTAGGAACTGAGACAGCACTACTCTATCTGTCTTCAGGCTGCTCCGCCATATGCAGGGTCACCACCACCTGAGGACCAGCCTGACAGGGTCTTGGTATTAGGGAGGCTGAGAAGCACTGCCCAACAGATTCTCAGTCACATGCTCAATGGTATCCCAAGACTTCTTTCCATCTCCTCTCTTTCCATTCATCAGCTTGATCGTTCTCCTTATGTCCTATCAAAGGTACAGTTTGGGTTTGAGGTTGAAAGATTGACAGAGAGAGTAAGAGAACAGGTATTTCTGTGGGGTATCTGCTTCACTTTCCATTGTGGTTTTCCCCATAGTTTGAAAGATAGTTCCCTTCCCGGAAAGTCAGACAATACTTCTCAGTCGGCCACTGGGGTTGCTGCAGGCAGGCCACCTGGTAATAAGCCAGTGAGGGAGCTGCTCATCTGGAGTATGTGAGGAGCAAGGAAAGGCTCCCTTCCCTGAATCACTTCTTTTTGGGGCGCCTGCTCTGTCACGCCACACATGACACAATGACTTCCACTGAAAGACAGAACTCTGAATAGGAAGTAGCACTTTCAGGTCCTCGAAAACTAAGTGTGTCTGTGAGTGACTCAACCCGATATACTGGGAGTAGCATACAGAACAAGGAGGTTCAGAGAGACTGGGGAAGGCCGGCCACCAGGTATCTGAGGAAACTTACCCAGGTCAAATTGCACCTCAAGGAACAGGAGAGCAGTTGCAGAGTTCAGAATCACATTTAACAAGGTTGGTCTGGGTTGACTTTACAGCTCATTAAAATTTAGTCCAATTCTGTTGTAGACCCCCCAAGCCTACATGGCACCATGGGAAAAATTCATGAGGCAATCAGATCTCCACCTCCCTGATGTCTACTTGCAACTTAATTTGTGTTTCACAAAATTATCATTGAGGGACGAGATCATCCAATGGACTGGGAAAAACTAGCCTGCTGGCTGGCAGCTTTCACACTTCAAGAACTCAAAGGAGAGGTGTGCTCAGGAAAGCAAGACACAGAATGGAATGGGGGGGGGGGGAGTGTGGAGTGTGAAGAATTTTGGGTTTTAATCCAGATCCCATTGAACAATGTTCAGACCAGAGCTCTAGCTACCCAGAAAATAACATTCTTTTCTAAAAGCAGATAATCCACCCAAGAAGAAGCTTTGACAGTAAAAGGATTAAAGGGGAATTAAAAGATGTGATTAGAGAAGAATTAGACTTTCAAAAGAAAATGATAGCATGTAAAAGGTCATATTTAAGCCCACTGGCCCAAGTGAACTTGGCTTGTAAAAGCAGTTATTCAGATTCTCCCAGTCTTTTGCTGAGAATCTTCTGAAACATTCTGTGTGTGCCATGGCCTTCCCCATTCCTCCCCTCATGTCCCTAGACTGCCCGTTCTTTCCTTTGCTGCGATATAAAATCCAAGTGTATGTTAATTTGCATTCGTGAACTAAAATGACCTTTTCCCCACCCCATCCCCACTGCTCCACCCTCCAGCCCCCAATCAGCCAGTCCCTCCTAAAGCCTGCCTTTTAGTTAATTTAATGTTATAGGGTGGCCATGAGTCAAAATCAACTTGACAGCAGTTGAGATGATTTTAGTCTCTAGATGTGTGTGGCCCAAGGGGCTCAGCACTGGGCTTCTAAATGCAAGGTGTTCAAACCCACTAACCACTCCCGAGGAGGAAGACAAGGCTGCTTGCTCTGTAGAGACTCAGTCCTGGAAAGCCCAAGGAGCCGCTCTGCTGTGTCACAGAGTGGCGAGGTATGAGTTTGAATTGACACGATGGCAGTGGATTGGTTGGTTTGGTCGTAGCACATTAGGAAAGAAATACATGCGCATTGTAATGAGAAGAAACAGCCAAGTGGGTTGGAAAAAACGGAAATCCTAGATATGAATACCTAGCACATCAGATGTGCTTTGTTCAATATGTATGCACACAGGAACCCACACGTACCCCAAACCCCTGAGAGACAAGGGACTTAGAGCTTCTGAACCTTCCTAACTACAAGCTAAGGCTCTTTCCAAACCCTGCCAACAGAGGGTGATGATGGCTGAGAAGTTATTTTAATGTTAGCCATTCCGGTTGTAAATTCATTTGTCACCATGCAGTCAGTGTCTGTGGCTAGTTCAGTAAGGTTAGTAACCATCATTAAAGGAGTGAGTCGACCTCTTGCCCTGTCCCTGCCGACTGTGTGGTATGTTCAAGATTCGGTCCCACCCGTAACCCACCGCCATGGCCGAGGAAGGCCTTGCTGCTGGAGGTGTCATGGACGTTCACACTGCTTTACATGAGGTGCTGAAGACCGCCCTCATCCACGAGGGCCCAGCACGTGGAATTCACGAAGCTGCCATAGGCTTAGACAAGCGCCAAGTTCATCTTTGTGTGCTTGCATCCGACTGTGATGATCCTATGTATGTCAAGTGAGTGGAAGCCCTGTGAGTTGAACACCAAATCAACCTCATTAAGGTTGATGACAACAAGACACGAGGAGCGTGGGCAGGCCTCTGCAAAACCCCGGAAAGTGGTGGGTTGCAGTTGTGTGGTTGTTAAGGACTATGGCAAAGAATCGCAAGCCAAGGATGTTACTGAAGAATACCATAAATGCAAAAAATGAGCAAATAAAACTTTGCTAAATTTTCTTTTTTATGGAGTGAGTTGAAAGCACTGCTAAGAAGTGTATGCTCAGAACACTCCCTAAGAAAAATGACTTTAACAGGTTGAAGGCAGGGCCAAATCTCACTCATGACATGGAGAGATTGTTTGGGGTTTGTTCAAGTAGCTGAGCTGGCTCCCAAGGACGTTGGTTCATGGACACTGGAGAGGTGTTGTGCCGACAAATGACAATAAGCAGCAAAGAGGAGAAATAGGGCATGGAGGAGGAGGAGAACATGACCCCCAAACTCAACAGTTTCCTAGGAAGTGGCTCTACAGTATTCGCATCAACACCGAGAGACCTGCAATCTAGCGAGCTTCCATGGAGGGGAAGAAAAGTCTGCTTATTTACACAGTTCTGAGTCGACCTCCAGCAGCCCGGGCCGCTGGAGCTATAAACCGCTAGGTCAGCAGTTCCATGGGAGAAAAACGAGGCTTTCTACTCCCATAAAGATTTACAATGCAGACACACAGAGGCAGTTCTGTCGTTTCAGGTCATGGGAGAAAGCTGGGGCTGTCTACTCCCATCGTCACAGTCTTGGGAAACGTATGGGGGCAGTTTGACCCTGTCCTGGAAGGTCACTGTGAGCTAGAACAGACCTGACGGCCGTGAGTTTGGGGTGCAGCGAGAGAAGAGACTGCTGGTGGAGAGAAGAGTCCCTCTAAGGGAGAAAGACAAGGCTTCACAGTCTCAGAAACCCACAGGGGACGTTCCATCGTGTCCTGGGGGGGTCACCCGGAGTCACAGTCGAGTCCATGGCAGTGTGTTTGTCTTTCTGGTGGAAGCTGATCAATATGAGAGGGTGCACAGCGCCAGACGTGTGGAGGGTCACAGAAGGTAAGCCTGACAATGGGGCTTGGAGTTCTTGGAGCAGGAGCTAGGGAACTGCATGCAGATGGAGGCTACACAAGTGCAGCACTGCAGTCTGAAAGCCACATTTGAGTGAGATTAAGGAAAATCTGACAGCCAGGATTTGCAGACACACACACACACTCAGACAGACAGACAGACAGACAGAGAGAGACACAGAGAGACAGACAGACAGAGGGGCTGTATCTTACTTGCTTTTGTGCTCTTAGTACTCAAGCAGCAAAGTCATGTTGAAGAAATTAAAATGGAGGGGAGACTGATGAAGCTCTGGAGGGCTGGAGAGACCTAAGACCAAGGGCCGCTACTGTGCTCAGCTGACACCTAAGAAAACCCGCCCTGGTGTCTGAGTGCTGGGAACCATCAGCTTGTCTCTGCTGATTGTGAGTCTGATTCACTTCTCCGGCCGACCTCACGAGGAAGCGTCCTAACTCGGGCCACCCCAACTGAGCAAGCCTGCGGATCACAGATGGGTTAGGATCACAGATGAGTTAACCAGAGCTCCAACCGTCCTCCGGTGGTCACAGTCTCCGCTCAGCACCCTCCCTCACAGTACATGGGCAGAGCCCATGCCACAGAAACCGAAGGCAGAGGCGCTGCTTGCAGGCAGGCACCACAATCTTTCAGGACTACGGAAACGCGACCTTTGAGACCATGTAACACTGGCAGCTCGCATCTAGATTTGGGGAGGACGAACTTTGTCTCACTCTTGTAGATCCATTTCTGCTCGTCTGGCCTTTTCATCTTTGCTGGGTGAAACTGAGTACCAAACCCCAAACCCATTGCCATGGAGACAATCCCCACTCCAAGCATCCGGGTCTATGGCTTGAAGGAAGTCGGCGGCCTCCTCTCTCTCCGGAGGAAAGGCTGCTGAGTTAGCAGTCTAGCGCTTACCCAGGACGCCTAACATAAGTTGGCCAACCGATCATAAATGCCAGGTAATCATAACAATGGAGAGTGTCTATTGATCGCATGTATGGGTAGAACTAAATAATTCACAGAGAAGGAATATTATAAACCGACTCACTAAAAAAAATAGCAAGGATGCATTTTTGCCCTAAACTATGTAAAACTGATAACCTCTTCTAAATAGAAGGCACACTATCAAGCATTTGATTTATTATGCAAATTTGCTAAGATAGTTTAGCATTGAATCCAGTATGCTCCTCAATCACGGTAGGGCAGAATTACATTATTTTATGGTCTTTTAAGAGCACATAGAACACAGAGGGTCATTCACATGAGCTTATGACAGCATGATTCCCCTGAGTCACCATACTGCTGCCCGTAGAGATGCAGTCCCAGATGGCCAGACCCTAAGTAATGCTCCCAAGAACTAATATGTCACAGGAAAATAATGCATCCTGCAAACAGAACTAGAATTTTGCAAGTCAAATGCAGATTATCTATCATAAACCTGAACCCCTAGGAGTCACCAGTACTGAATAATGCCCAGATTTTTTAAACACAGGCAATTTAACTGTAGAAAGTGCTCATTTATTTCTAAATTGAATTTATGAACTGACAAAGATGGAAGATTTCTTCAATTCTCTTCCTCTCCAGCAAAACCTGTATTTCCTTGGTTCATCTCGCCTTCAGGTTTCTATGGGGCACCCTCAGACAAGGGTGGAAGACGATATCCAGTAAGAAGACAGGTTGTAACGAGAGAGATCCGACTTCAAAGACTTATCTGCAAAGACTAGCTCTGTAACCGGGGCCTCGGTCCGCCCCTCTGTAAAGTGGGCATGCCGACTGGGCCACAGGATGGTTTGTGAGGGTTCAGGGGAGAGTCCAGTGGTTGGTTTCTAAAAGGTCCTCTCTTCCTAGTCACTGTTATTCTTCCCTGCCACATCTCACCCCTGCCACCTGCCAGTGCGGAACTAGACCTCCCCCCACCTTCACGTCAATGTGGGTCTAGATTGTAAAACCTTGACCAAACACAGATGCTTTTAAAAATTGTGAACTCCTTAGCACAGTTCTTTGCGCACTGTAATGATGCGATATTCAGCTCAAAGGAATTAAAGGTAATCGTGCACCTTGAATTGGTCCTCTTGAATGTGAGGCACTAGGGAGGTTGGCCGTGGTCGGGAGAAGGGAAACACTAGGTCTTCCTTGGAAAACGAACAGGGTCTTGTAGCCGATCCCAATTTAGCTTGTGTAAACACTCAGAGGAAACAAGCTAATTTAGGAGTCGAACGTGGAATTAAAAAATCTGCACTGAAAACACTATGAAAGGTTGGGAGCGGGGTGGGGGGTGGGGCGGTGCACGGCAGTCTAGAAGGGTTTTGTTCACAGATTTCCACCATCACCAAGTTTGTTTTAAAATAAGTTGAAGCTGCAAGCCAAACAATACCCTCTGACACCCCGATCCCCTAACTACCAGACTGTGGAAATATTCAACGACGGCTTCAATCAGAACAAGAACAGCGAGACAGAAGAGGGAGAGCCCACTTTTTCTGAGGCCCATCACAGTCATTGACATGATTACACTAGTGTGGGCAAAAGACCTGGGCTTTTCTCTGATTCTGATCCAAGCTACAAAGATAGGTGTCGAAGTGGATGCTCCCCAGACAGAACGTTGGCTCTGCCTTTGATCCAACACACAGCACCAGTGCATTAAGTTCCAAATATGACTTTCCTCCCCTAGAGCAATAAAGCCTGGCTGCCCCATGGCCTTGAGAAGCCAGTCTGACTAACAGAGCAGAGGAGGAACATGGTAGCCATCTCACTCACTCCAGTTACCACAAATCTGGCGATATGATACATTTCATAAGAGGAAAACAGACACACATGGGCTGTGTAAGCAGGAGAATGCCATTGCAGTCAGGGCAAGTGACATTACCAAACTTAGATGACTCAGCTCCAAGGTCACACTGGTGGCAATGGTTACCGCTCTGGTAGCAGATCCGATGTTAATGGATAAACAAGACTCCTGCACTCATTTCCTTCCTGCTTGGCCCCTGAATAAGAACCAAACCCAAACTCACTGCCATTGAGTCTATTCTGACTCACAGGGATCACATAGGCAGGCAGAACTGTCCAAGTGGGTCTCTGAGGCGGTAACTCTTTACCGGATTAAAGAGCCTCGTCTTTCTTCTGCAAAGCCACTGGTGGTTTCAAACTGCTTACTTTGGGGTTAGCAGCACTATGGCCTAACTACTGTGTCTCAGGCCTTCTTTGGCCCCCGCAGTAGACTGCCATCATACACTATAGGAGAAGGGGAAGCCACCACTTCAAGGGAAGAATGGTAACGTATCAAAAATTCGTACTCTCAAAACTTAAAAACAAAACAAAAACTAGCCTTCTAGAAGAGAATGTGTAACTGATGAGAACATAATATTGTTTGGGGTTATTAGCTTCACACTATCCACATAGCCCACAGACAGTAAGTCTCCGTCTCGATACGGCTGATTCCACACTTTTTGCAGAAGGCGTTCTTCAGACTCTGCTTTGCAGGTGAGGGGAGCTGTGCGTGAGCTGGAGTGCTTCCTGCTCCGTGCTCTAGTCCAGCGAGCATTTCCCAGTCCTCAGCGCAGCGGCAAGACATCTGGCCCTCAAAGGAAAAGTGCTAATGGACACAAATGCTATTCGAGGAGTCTTTACAGGGGGCAGGGGAGGTCCCAAAGTTTTAGAAGCCATGGGTAATTAGGGCTAAATAGAGGCAATTTGAAGCAAAATACCAGCTTGAATTAGTAAACAGAAGACTAGAGAAACATGAGACACAAACAAGTGACCAGTCAAGGCCCCAGCAACAGGTCTTGCCCATCTAATTTCTGTTCTTTCCATTGTGGGGGTATCTGAAGGCCGAGGCAGGGCCGTTTGAGGATGCTCACAGTGCGCCTTGAGGTGCGCTAAATAAAAATCACCATTTTCCTGTGGACACCACAGTGAAGTCAGAAAAGCTGAGAATTTTTTTCGGGATCAGGAAGCAAGTTCAACAAGCAGCAAACCTAAAGACGACTTGTCAACCAAGGCTAAGAGAGAGGGCGGACCATCTCTAATGAAACAGGGCCCTGCTCTGGTTCATTCCTGGTATTTTTTTTTTTCGATAGTGATATATATACATACACACACACACATACATATATGCACACACACGTGTAAATAATGGCACCCTTATCGAACATACAAGTGTCCCAAGGCTAGCAGGGACAGCTAATGGAGAATGTAAACATCTGAAAGTTATTTCCACATGCTGGAGTGGATACATGGCCCACCACCACACTAACAAAGAGACATAAATCTTGCATCTAGGTCCCCAGAGAGAGAAATGGATTGCACGAAGCCGGGAAAACACCTGGGTTATCCATAAAAACACCTGTCCCCACGTTAAGGCACAAGTTTATGATCCATGAAGAGCTAAAAGAAACGTATGCTGCGTGGTGAAAACACAGCTCAAGATAATGGAAAGAATTTGGGGGGGTGGGCCTTTCTGGTCACCTCCCCCACACCCACGCTGGCTCCGGCGTGTCCCTAGCCCGTGCTAGGGCTTGCATCTGTGCTCTCCATCTTAATTTCCCAATGTCTAGTTGTCACATCCCAGGGGTCACTCAGAGTCAGCCTGCCAGGCACGGTGTCCTGCAACAGCCTTTCTTCCCACTCCTTCCCGGCTGGGCTCCGCGCTGCCTCTGCCCGCCATGGCGGCCCTCACCACCACTGTTTACGGGTCTGCTGTGCCCTCTGAATGGGAGCCCTTGTGCTGAACGCACCAGCTGAGTGCCTGGCAAGGACTACCCACTCAGCCGTCAGAAGGAAGGAGACTCCCTGCTGAACAATGGCCTCCTTTCCTGGACTGCAGACTTCCTACCCACACCCGTTGTCCTAAACACCTCCTGTACACCTCAGCCTTTGGAATGAGAGGGGCTCGTCAGGAACAGGGGTCTGGAAACCCACGAGGCAGCAGCAAGGGGCAGCTTCAGGAAGGAGGACCTGTCAAAAAAGGGAAGCAGAGAACCTGAGGTCACCAGCCACGGCAGCAGAAGGGCCACTAGGGTTAAAAAGTCAACCCCAAGCTTTCCTGAAAGTCTGTGCTTCCACCTTGAAGGTTTTAAAGTGGCCTTTCTTTTTTCAGAACATAGGGGTGGAAGATGGTGGTGGTTTCCGTTGGTGTCTTTTTTGGGAAGGTGAAAATGTAACAAGATGAGAGAGCTTCGGGAAATAGGTGGGAAAAAATGACATAGAAAGACAATGGGATTGTCCCACAAACTCTCGGAAGTCCCTTATAAATTGGGGTCCTACACTCCCCTTGCCTGTCCCCTTGCCTGTGTGCATAACTTTATTGAGCCTTAATTTTTTTTAAATGTAGATTTTATTGGGGGCTCTTATAGCTCTTATAACATTCAATACATCATTTGTAGTAAGCATTTTTGTACACATGTTGCTATATTCATTCCCAAATATTTTTTACTTGAGCCCTTGGTATAAGCTCCCCTTTCCTCTAGTTCTTCTTCTTTTTACTCCAGCTCCCCACACTTCCTCTCCCCCTTCCCCATGAACCCCAAATAATTTACAAATTGTTACTACCTTTACATATCGTACATTGTTCAATGTGTCGCTTCACCCCCCCCCCCCCATTGTCCACACTCCAGAGAGGAGGTCATATTTAGATCCCTGAAATTAGTTCCCCCATTCTATTTCACCATCCTTCCACCCTCCCAGTATCCCATTTAATTTTTTTAAATTAAAAACATACTGCGGGAGTTAACTAAAATAAGGTAAACTAGGATGGGCAGGTGAAAAAGGGAACTGGACAGGCTAAGAACAATGATATTGATGGTAAGAATCATCACGACTTGGACAGAATCATTTTATGTAAAGTAAGGTAAAGAAAAAAAAATCACCTCTTCTTTCCAAGCACCAGGCCTGCAAGGATGAAGCTTGTTCTAATTTCAAGTTATACCCTAAGACAAAAACAGCCAACAACAGCCAAATTAAGTAAAATTGTGCACGAATGGGGTATGCGCTGAACAAAAATCCAAACACAAGTAAGGGGAAAACACAGACAATGAGGACGATAGGTGAGCTTCCCTCCCCATCCTCCCCTTCAGGATTCAGCGGAAGTGGGCATCCATATCATCCATGATGTCTCCTCAAACAACCCTAACTCTCCTGCTGAATTAACAGAATGGAACCATCCACGCTGGACATCCTGCTTCCTGCTTAGTTCAGTGTCTAAGTAACCTTACCTGCTGAGGCAGGAGGGGTGAAATGGGTCCGCTATGTAAACGCAGCCTTCTCCGAAGAAGCTGAAAGGAGGGACTCCTCGCTGAGGTCCTGAAACCCACTGTCAGAGAAGTCCCCAGTTTCGGTACAGATTCCAATCTGCCTGCCCGTCTCACTCCCACACAGCTCTTTTCAGAGAAATGCAAAATACTTAACACTTTTATGTCTCTGGCATTAAGGTGTTCTGTGTGTGTGTATGTGTACACTGACACACACACATATATACTCTGACACACATGTCTTCTACACACACACACACACACACACACACAAGACAACTAAACTTCAAACCACAAAAGAAATAAAAACAAGGCCTTTTGCTGTAAAGCTGATTCGAACCTGGACTCATGGCGACCCATGTGCTACAAAGTGGCTCTCTGCTGGATTTTCCCACCTGTCATCTCTACAGAAGGAGATCACCATCGCAGTGGCACTGGGTGCATCTGGACTGCTAACCATTTACGCCACATAAGACTTTTTGCCCCGATCTCACTTCTGGGTGGTGAGCCAGCGGGCCATGAAAAGGCTAAGGCAGCTTTCTCTGAGCTGGAGCTCAGAGTGCAACGCCAGGATATCTGAATATCTCCCCTGTGCACACGCCATGAACACACATCACGTACAGTCTGCACTGTGAGTCTACTAATAATCATTCCCACTCATGTAAGGGACACGGGATCCATTTTGGCATTCGGGTAAAACGGAAAACAAATTCCTAAATAGAAATTAAGTAACCTTTATCATCGCTGAGCTGTTCAGAGCTAAGCTTTTCTAAATATTTGTTTTCCCTTTACTTAGGTGGGCTCCAGCCAGCCAGCCAGGGACCCTGTGGACCCCGGTGCTTGCTCCCCACCATGCTCCAGAGGGAGGTGATAATTACCCTCTTAACACCCAAGCTTACTCTGGACACACTAATTGTTCTAGACCCCTGCCTATTTCCTTTTACAAATCCCCTAAGGAGGATAGCAAGCCACAGCTTTAAGCTGCAGCTCCTTCCTAGAATCCATCCCAGTTCCCCCCCCACACACTGGGTACCTCGTTTGTTAGTCCAGGCAACTGCCCAAGCCCGAGGGGCAGGCGGAGGGCATGGATGGTAGCAGGAATAGATCCAGTAAATAAAAACAGGCTTTTCCTGTTAGGGTCTGGGTAACACACACCAGCATCGACGAATCACTGAGAAGCTGACATGTAAAATTGAAGAGATAATCATAATCCAGCCTTTCTGAAACTGACAAATAACCTCAGAGAAATGAAACCAGGAAACACTTAAACAGTGGTCCTAAATGGTAAACCTTAAAGAACAGAGGTGAAAAGTGCATTCATTTTAAATTAGCGGGAACAACCTGAGGGCAGGGGCTAGGTTGGCTGTACTGACTCTATTATGATGTCTGATAAGATGCCAGTTGTTTGTAAGCACTACGGACAAGTGCAGTTCTCCTGAGAACTCAATTCTGTAGAGAGAGATTTGTGCGTTTCAAGGAGGAAACATGCCATTCTTTTTGAGAAAGCATTTATTTGCAGTCCCCTAAGTTTTTTGTTTTGTTTTATCTCGGCTGTGGCCATGAAGGAGGCCTGGCAGTGCACCAATGGCGAGTCAGGCTGGTAAATGCCAGGTCAGCAGTTGGAACTCATCAGGCACTCTACTGGAGAAAAGACAAAGAGTTCTATTCCCCCGAAGGGTCACAGTATTGGAAACTCAGAGAGATAGTTCTACCCTGTCCTGGAGGGCAACTCTGTCTGTATTGACTCCACCGTGGGGAGTTTGGCTTGGGCATGGCATTGCATATATAAGGTTGAAAGGCCTGAGAACTCAATTTTGGAAAAATGGGTCAAAAGGTAGTCCGTCCGTCCGCGCCCCGCCCCGACCCAAACCCACAGCTATGAAGTCCATCCAGACTCACTGTGACCCTTTAGGGCATGTCGGACTGCACCTGTGAGTTTCTGAAGCTGTCAATCTTACTGGAGTGGGAGGCCTCTTTGTTCAGTGAGAGCACTTGGTATCCAATGTGCCACTCAAGGCAGCATGAAGGCATCCTCCTGGCACAGCACAGAGAGGCTTTCAATTCCCAGGAACTCCATTTTGGAGAAGAGAGAGAACAGTGACACATCACATAGCAAGTCGTCAAGATGATTCTTTTTGAAGAAGCATATGGACTGAAGAATTAGGAACTTGTATTTCTAGTAGGCAACTGCCCACCAGAACTTATGAGGAGCCAAGGCAAAAACCTGGCAACCAACTGTGGCAGGCACTCAACCTCTATGATGAGAACCCGTTCAAGGCACTGGCACATCTGCTCTTTGGCAAAGGCTGCCACTGGTAAGTCTCGTCCTGGACAGGATGTACTATAAGCTTGACTTTACAGAGGAAGGAAATTAGCGTGGAGAGTGTGAGTGACTCATCTTTCCACTGCACTGCAGTAGTAAGAAATCAGAAGAAACCCAGGCTTGGGTATGTTGAGTCATGCGGCGCTAGGCTCTGTCTGAGTCAGGCGTCTCCTGAAGCTGGAGCAGCCACTTCCAGCAAGAATGTGTGTTGAGGAAATGAGTATTAAAGGGGAAGGAAGAAGTCCCTGGTAGAGCCAACTGGACTTGTTTCATGAAGAATCACCCAGCCCACCCTAACCAACTACCATTCCAACTCAGAGCAGTACTATAATAAGGTTTCCAAGACGTTGCAAATCTTGATGGAGTAGACAGCCTCATCTTTCTGTAGCTGAGTGGTTGGTGGGTTTGAACCCCCAACCTCCTTGCAGTTAGCGGCCCCCAATCTTGTTGATAGTAGTCCAATGCTTACCCAAGAGTACCCAAATAATGGAACATAACCACTTCTGTTAGAGGGGTGAAAGTAAAATGCTTAAGCCCCAACTCAAATCATTTCAGGCTTGACTCAGCTTAGCACACACATTTAAAATGCATATAAATAAATGTAGAGACTTGAGACAATTGGACTGGGGTTGGGGGATCTCAAACTATAGTATTTGAATTGAATACTTTAGAATACATAAGATTTTATCTTGAAATGAAAAAAAAAATTCTTAGCCCAGAGAATGTCATCAAAAGCCTTCAACTAATCAAATAACAAAATAACTAAGATTGATGGACTATATGAATGCATATATTTACATCTTTGCTGCAAAGAGATTTAAGAATGTGGTCGAACATAGAGGGGACGAAATATGAAACTACCAGAGACATAACCAAACACCTACCTTGAGCAAATGGTTGTTGGGCTTGGGGAATCAGGACAATAGTCTCAGAGGGCACTAAAGTCAACTGGCGTAACACAGATCATGCAGAGATAATATTGTGCATCCTACTCTGGTGAGTAGCTACTGGGATCTTAAAACCTTGTGAGTGGCCATCTGAGGTGCAACTCTGAGACTTTTCCTGTCCAGACAACAGAAGAACAATGAAAATTTAAGGTACATGAAACAAGTAGCCCAGTGGACTAAAGGGGCATACAATTAAGAGTCTCACAACCCAGAAGCCAGAGGATTAGATGGTTCCCGGTGACCACTTTCAACTGATCTGAGATAGTCCTGGATAGGATGGGAGAAATATGTATAACAGAACTCAAAATCACAAAAGAGACCAGACTAACTGGTTGGATAGGGGCTGGAGCTCAGGGGATAGAGCTCAGCTTTTAGCCACCCTTTCGGTCTAAATCTGAATGCAATCCCAACAGCTCAATTTTTAGCCAAACAACAGACAGGTCTATAAGAGGGACTAGCATGAGTGGGATATGCATACCTTGGGATAATCAACCATTTGAGAACAAGGGAGCACCGGATGCCTCCAGATAAAAGTTCAGAAAGATGTGGAGAGGAGTAGAGGTGGGAAAAATAGGATAAGTGGTATTGCAATAAAAGGATGGCAATGAAGGAGGTGAGTGATAAATTATGGATGATTATTAAACACAAGACTGATGATATGCTTTGTAATCCTCCACTCAATTCATCATATAAAGTAAAATTTTAAAAGGGATTTCCCTTGATAATTTTGTAGCTCCCTCATATTTATTTGATTACCGATTTAAAACACCAAATTAAAAAGAGAGGTGTAACTCGATTTGCAGTCTTTTAAAGCTCTATTCAGAATATGGGGGAGGGAGAAGAGAGGAGACTGCAGAACACTATCTAGGAGTGCTACAGATTAAATTCTGTTCCTCCCAAAGATGTGTTATAAATCTTAACCTGTAAACCTGGGGTTATAATCCCACGTGGGGATGGGATTTTACAACGTTAATGAGGTAGAATTGGTGGAGGGTGCATCGTGAGCCAGCCAGGGTGCAACATAGCACCGATGAAACATACAACTTTGCTCTAGTTCTTTAACGCTTCCTTTCCCCGCCCCCGCCCCCCCACAATCATGGCCCCAGTTCTACCTAACAAATCGGGCTAGACCAGAGGATGTACACTGGTACGGATAAGAGCTGGAAAGGCAGGGAATCTGGACAGATAACCCTTTCAGGACCAATAATGAGAGCAGTGACACCAGGAGGAGAGGGGGAAGGTGGGAGAGAGAAGGGGAACTGATCACAAGGACCTACATATAAGTGAGTGAAGGGAGACACTGGGCAGTGTAAGACATAAAAAATAATAGTAATTTATAAATTATCAAGGGCTCATGAGGGAGGAAGGGTGGGGGAGGGGAGGTAGGGGGAAATAAGGAGCTGTTACCAAGGGCTTAAGTGGAAAGCAAATGTTTTGAAAATAATGAGAGCAGCAATTGTACAAATGTGCTTGACATACGATGGATGGATGGATGGATGGATGGATGGATGGATGGATGGATGGATGGATGGATGGAAGGTGATGAGTTGTATGAACCCCCAATAAAATGATTTAAAAACAACAAAAAAACAGACTGACACTGTACTTCTTTTCGGGAGTAGAAAGTCTCATCTTTCTTTCAAGGAGCCCAGGTGCTTCTGAGCGGCTAGCCAAGGTGTTAGCAGCCTGCCACACAATCACTACGCCATCAGTGCTCCTTTTTCAGTGTGCCTGGAAACTCTTAACGTGCAAGGGTGCAGAGAAGCAATTGATTTTTCTTGTTCTTGCTAAACAAAGCAGAAGGGAAGCGCAAATATGTTCTGGGTTTCTTTTCATTTGTTCCTCTCAAGTTCAGAAAGCACGCAACAGATTTTCATAAACTCTTTGCTAATTGGACTTGCAATCATGATGTAACTGTATTCCATGTAGCCCTGCCAATTAAAAACTTCCCAGCCGAGAAGAATTCTTTTCCCTAGGATCTTCATTATGTGCTTCTAAAACGACATGTAGGGCTAACTGTCCTTGCTTTCCTTTTGTTTCTAGGGCACGTCCATGGACCAGTTCCCACATGATTCACTCTGCCAGGTATTCCATACATTTGCAAGTATTTACTCTGTCTAGTGGGCTGCAGGGCTGGCAAAGGAGCCCATCCTTCATTAAGACGTGATCCAGGTGACCACGGAGTGCGATGTCCTTTGGTATTGACAAGTTCATTCAAATCTCTGGCTAACCCAGCTGCCCATGTCGTTTCTCCCTGCTAGTTTGCTTGGGAACAGCTCATGTCAAGAGGATTCAAAGCTAACTATTTTTTTCTTACTGGAAAGGACGCCCCCTAACTGTTGAATTCTCAAAGATGACAACACCAACAACCAAGGGAAAACTCCCGGGGGTGGGGGAAGACATGGGGATGGGGATCTCTCCTACCCCTTTGGTGGAGGAAACAGCTCACACCTAGAGGGCAGTTGGGCGGGAAATTCATACCAACGTCTAAAACCATTTCTCCTAAGTGAATCATTGCAGAACAGCTACAGTGTAGAAAAACCATTTGATTAATGGTATCGGATGTCCTCAGAGAGAGACAATGCCCTTATCAGACAAGACTCTGTAGAAGGAAGGACAAATAACTGATGTCAACTGTAATGAAAACAGAGGCAAGCTTAACGTCCTTTTCACGTACACATGGCGTTCTGGGGGTGTAATGGAGCCCTGGTGGTGGTGTGGGGGGGGGTGTGAGATCCCCATGGTCAGGAGTTCAAAACCACCAGGAGCTCCACTGGAGAAAAACTGGGGTTGCTACTCCCGTAAGCAACTGCAGTCTCTGAAACCCACAGGGGGTCGGTAGGAGTCACAACTGACTCGAAGGCAATGAGAGAGCTTGACTTGCATAAAGTTTTCCCCTTTTTTACTCTGGAGCTATTTTAACCATCAAGGTTCAACCCAAACAATACAAAGCACGATGCAAGCCAGACATGCCATTCAAAGTTTTCCAGTCACCACAGTAGGAGGACAAAGGAACACTCTCATGAATATTCTCTCTGACCCAATGTATTTGGAATATCACCACGTATGCGGTGTTTAATACCTCGAGCACAATGCAAAGTCACGCTCTCCATACCCCTACGTGGCTGGTGGCCACCATGTGTTCTGGCTGTTTGCTGGGCTGCCTCTTGCACTGTAACAAATCTCCTGCTGTGGCCAATGGTAACCTGGCACTATTTCAAGCACGACGAAAGCACTTTCTGACTGTGACTTTAGCTTGTGTTCTGCACTGACTTCAGGCAGCGTAGGCTCACTGTTGGGCGGCCAACAGAAACCACCAGGTGATCCTCACGAGGAAGACGAGGCTATCTGCTCTCAAAGCGATGGACAGTTTTAAAAACCCAAAGCTGCAGCAGTTCTGCTCTGTCCTGAGGGACCACCGTGCGTTGAGCTGGCTCAATGCCTGTGGCTTCGTAAGGGTGGTTATACATGCGGAAAGTTCTTCCCCACAACCCCGTTCGGAGACCAACCTTCACGAACATCTCAACAGCAAGGTCTGGGTGAAGAGTCCCGAGGACACCGTCCTTTCAACTGACTCGCTCAGATTTTGCAGTTACTTTCCTGGACACAATGAGACTTGTCGCACATCCACAGGGGAATAATTCTCCTCTCGTCACCCTCAACTCTTGGGGCTTTGAATAAGCTTTCATCAGGTGTGTACTATGAGTGGAATGGATAATGCACAGGACTCGGTCTCATGTGTCACACCGACATATGCATTTGACAGGTCTCGTTTCAGGAAATTGTAATACATTGTAGCAGCCATATTTGTGTTCAATGTCTACAACCAAGGAGGTGACTCACTCTGAAGCCCACTGCCCTTGCAGATCTGAGACGAATAATTATTTCAGATGCCACATTCCAACCCAATGTCACGTTTTTCAGGGGTTTTGTTGTTGCTGTTGATGATCAAGCTTTCTACTTCCTTCTCTTTCTATTAACGAATCTTTTTATTGGGCTCTTACAACTCTTATTACAATCCAACTGTACCAGGCATATTTGTACATTTGTTGCCATCATTCTTTTCTCGACAATTACTTTCTACTGAGCCCTTGGTATCAATTCTTCTCCCCACCCCCTTGTGACCCCTTTAGAGATCGCAAATCACTATTTTTTTCTTTCCTCACACCAACTACTGTCTCCCTTCGCCCATGGTTTCTGTTGGTCTTCCCCCTGGAGGGGACTGTGTGATTGGGTGTTGATCATTGTGATTGGTTCCCCTTCCTCCCCTCCCCCCACTCCTTCCTCTGACCTTTCTGGTATTGCTATTCCCATTCCTGCTCCTGGATTCCATGTGCTATGAGCTCTCATCTCTTATCTATCCCTGTGTACATGCTCGGGTCTAGTCTGTCGTGAGAAGCAGCACTGGGGTCATGGTGGGGGTGGTGGGGGAGGGAGCCTCAAGGAACCAGAGGAATATAGTGTGTCTCATCAATGTATCCTGGTTCACTTCTCCCTTCCTTGGGACACCTCTGGGGGGAGCTGCTCCATTGTCCTCAGATGGGCTTTGGGTCTCTGTTCTGCCTCCCTCTGACTTGTTCTCCACAATATGTTTTTGTTTGTTTGCTATGGGCCGATAACACATGATGACATTGACATTACAGGAGCAGTCACGGCTGTCACTAGCCCATAAGGCACCTTCTCTAAAATATGAAAAATGCCCTCAATGGAAAGAGACAAGCAGCCCTGGTGATGAGTAGGTTAAGCGATGTCCCTGTCACCACAAGGTCAGCCTTTCAGACCCACTGTCTGCTCCCCTCGAGATTCATAGCTCTGGTAATCCACAAGGCTGTGAGATAGGACTGCTATGAATTAGAACCTATGATTTCTGTTTTTGTTTTGAATGAAGAGAGACAATTCCACTAGCTCGGGACTCGGTGACCAAGTGTGATATAGACTGCAGCAGCACACACCCTTGGCCAGGTGTGGTTCTACAGGTAACAAGGTGTCCAATTGTGCACAAGGGTGCTGGGAGTGTCTGCCTGGCAGACATGAAACAGATGTACATGGGAAGCCAGTTCTGGAAAGAGCAAGGAACATGAAATGTAGGTTACAGAATCCCTTCAGGCACATCGGCACCAAGAATGTCACCCTAATTAAACATTACCAAACGGTGACAGTCCTCCTTATGGAAAGGTGGGGCAGAACACAAGGGACAGAAATCTAGATTTTTGTCCCCTCTCCCTTCAAAAAGTATAATAT
This sequence comes from Nesogale talazaci, assembly GCA_004026705.1. Lineage (NCBI taxonomy): Eukaryota > Metazoa > Chordata > Mammalia > Afrosoricida > Tenrecidae > Nesogale > Nesogale talazaci. Next base: position 108,582 of record PVJH01003865.1, on the reverse strand, counting down.
ACATAAAATTGGCAGCTGGAATGTCAAAGCATTAAGACTACTCTTTAATAGGGATGTATAATGAGTTGAATGAAAATATCTTCCAGAAATACTTAAATGCATTCACATAAAATTATCTGTGGAGTCCATCACATGCTATCATCAGGAAAGTGGGACGTTGGCAGATCACACCCTTTTCATTTGCGCCTTGCTGTAGCAATGACTATAATATAGCATAGGACACACAATTTAACTTCATGTGGGCCATCAAGTTAGAGGACATTTTACTGCCCATCTGCGCCGTCTACCTCAAAACATACCAGAGCAAGGCAAATTCATCATCTTCCCCACCAAGCCTCCTGAGACTCCTTCTATGCTACCCTTCTGCAAAAGCAGTGATCATATTCATATACAAACAAGGGGGCTTCAAACGGTTTGTAACAAAATGGAATTAACAAATTCCCATGAACTCTGAGAAGCCCCTTGTATGTACTATTCTCACCTTCTCACCTACATTAGAATCTCGATAAGAATAGGAACCGTGCCTCACTCTTTTTTCTTTTAGATAGGACACTTTAAAAGAATCATTTTATGCTGTTGAGAAGTCAGATCAGAACATGACAATTCAATTCCTGTAAGTACAATTCGGTGGCATTGATTATACTCTTCCAGCTGCCACCCTCATTCGTCCAAATTATCCTCTCCCGTTAACTTAAACTCACTGGCTCTGCAATCTCTAGCTACGGCATTGCTGCTGTCAGCGTGGTCCCTTAGAGGTATATCTGAAAAGGGCAAAGTATTCAGTGGTAGATACTGTTAGTTAACCTATGCTTTGTTCTTCATGCTCTTTGATAGCCCCCATCATGCCTTCCACATCATTAGAAATGGAGAAAAAAACAAACCCCCCAATCAAACCCACTGCTAGCGAATCATTTCCGACTTGCAATGACCCTCCAGGACAGGGCAGAACAGTCACACCGGGTTCCCCAGGGGTTCCCGGGCCGTGAATATGTAACCGTGTAAACTGCCATAACTTTCTCCCTCAGAGCAGTTGAGAGAGTCAAACTACCAACCTTTCAGCTAGCAGCTGAGTAAGTAAGGCACCACGCCTCTGCTCTCCATTGTCACAGAAGGTAGCGGCATTGACTTTTACACTGGAGAGCTTAACTGTGAACATGAAGGGCAGAAACCAAAGGTTAAGCACAAAGGGATGTCCAATAACCGCTGGGGAGCCAAAAGGGGGAGCAGGAGGGAAACGAGGAGGAGGCAGAATTTGTTCTGTGTTCTACTCCGTGCTGACCACTGTCCACAAGCCACGCTCGCTGCCTGCCATCCCGTCAATTCGGATGCTCAGTAAACCTCTAAGACAGGGCATAACTGCTTCTGTGGGCTTGCTAGCCTATACATCTTGATGGGAGGAGGACGTTTCATCTTTCTCCCTTGGAGTGTGTGGTGAGTGAGAACTGTGGATCTCGAAGTTAGCAGCCCTAAGTATAATCCACTCCACCACCAGGGCTCCTTGGCGCTGTCCTAGAAGGTGTATATGCCTCATTTGGGCTAATCATCACAATGGACATTATGATCCCCACTTCACTTCTAAGAACACTGAAGCCAGAAGGAACAGCCATTTGTTCATGATCATCCTGGCACTTAATGGGAAACTGGGATTTGTACCAGGGCTGTCGATGCCAACTTGTGTCCTTATCCCCTACACCTTCAGCTCCAACAGGAGAAGCTGCTAAAGAAAAAGTCTGAATACCAACGTTAGAGGGAATTCGGGGTTCTGTTCCAAGCAGAATTTCCCCCTTCCCTCCACCACACATCATCACATTCTGTTCAACCCAAACATGTTGTATGAAAAAATTATGAAAACACTAAAACCTCAGCATCAATTCTAAACTGATGACTCAATTGTTATAATGACATTCCATGTAAAATTCCCAAGAACCCACACTTTGGGACTGTTATTACTTTGGAGGATATGGTGATGATGGCTGTTACCCTTTAGCTTCTCATGCTCTAGATGTAGCTGCGAAAACACAGATGTCAAAGCTATCTTGATGCCGTAATAGTATGTGTAGATGTCGCCAAGTTTTGGCAACAGAACTTAATTTTACCGGAGTATCAGAAATGGAAACAGAACAGAAAATATACACTATGCACTGTTCTTTAACAAAAAAAGGGGGAGGGGTAAGGGACTCATAGTAAAGTATCCAAAGTAGCAAACTAAATAGAGGCTGTCCCGGGGTTACTAACGTCTAACATTTTCTCCTTGGCCTTTAATCAGGGCTTCAAAGCAGCTCTGCCTTGACCCCGAAAACACCAAAAAAGCAGAATTTGTACAATTCAAGTGATTTGCCCCAGTAACTGAGCCGGGAAAAGCCACTGGTAGAAGCCCTGGAATGGGAGACCAGGAAGAAACACCGTGATCTTTCCAGGAGCCTAGAGGCTGGGAAGGGTGATGATCAGGGCTGTCTATGGATGTCAGCCGACATCTTGGTGGGAAGGGGCATGAGCAACAACCTTAAGTCCCACTTTAATGTGACCTAAAAGTTCCTTCGCTTTATTCCAAAGAAATATAAGCAGCCCAGTCCAACTCCTGTCCGTAAGTCCCACTTCAGCTTCATGCAGTCACAGCCATGATCCAGAATACAGGAAGCTCAAAGGATGGTGAGCACAAAGTTGAGTGGACCTCATGGCAGTGGTAACATCACAGGACACTGCTGGCAGCTATCAGGGTCAGCCAGCAGGAAGGTGCAGGCTAAGAGAGAAGGAAAGGTTCCCAGCCACCCCCACCCCCCAGCTTTTAACTCATTTTATTGGGGGCATTGACAGGAATTGCTCAAAATCTGAGCTGGATTTGGAAGAGCACTTGGAACAGGGGATATAATGACCTTACTTGCAATAAGTTCTTCATCATGACCATCTTCACTGGCATCACGCAGGACATGCGGCTGTTAAATAATCTGAAGGGCTCAAGCCTTTTCTTGCACTAAATGCAACTCAACTGTCATCAAAGTGATTCTGAGTCCTAAAGACCTGGTAGGCCAGGGGAGAACAGGCCACTATGACTTCCTGAGACTATACTTCTTTATGGGAGTAGAAGGTCTCATTTTTCTCCCTCGTCTTGCACTAGAGTGAGGTTAATAAGTTCATGCGCCTGGTCCCACTGGCCTCCAAATTATTAAAAGATACGGAAGCAGATCCCAATCGAAATACATTTGAAGTTATAATGTTGTTGTGCTTGGGTGCCCCTGGGTCAGTTCTGACTCATCATGACCCTCTAGACAACTAGAGTCCAACAAAGAACTGCCTTGTCTGATGTTATTCTCACAGGCGTCCCTATGATTGAGCTCACTGTTGTAGCCACTGTGTCATTCTTACTGGGAGTCTTCCTCGTTTGCATGGACTCTCTACTGGGAAAAAGAGAAGGCTTCTTCAGAAACCTACCGGAATCAAGTAGATGGCAGGAGTTTGGCTTGGTTCTACTTTACCAAATATGATATCCACCTCCAAGGACACCTAATAACATCTTCTAATAACATCTCCTAATAGCATGTCCAAAGTCCATTCAATATCGGCTCTCTATCCTTGTTTCCAAGATGCATTCCTTTGTTCTTTGGGTAGTCATTGTACACACACGATTCTTCTTCGACCCCATTATTCCGAGGCATCAATTCTCCAGTCATCTTCCTTATTCGCTGTCAACTTCCCCATGTTTTTGAGGCAGGTAAAATACCATGGCTGAATCCTCAGCGACACCTGTTGCTAAACACTTTAAGGATCTGCCCAATGCAACACACACCATTTGACTTTCCGATGGCTGTTCTCAGGGCTGTTGATTGTACATCGAAGTAAATGAAATCCTTGACATCTTCAATCGTTTCTCCATTTATCATGACATCATTTATTGGTCCCCTTGTAAGGATTTTTGTTTTGTGTTCAGATAGGATTTATATTGAAGACTGTAGTCTTTGATCTTTATCAAGTTTCACTTTCAATAAGCAAGGTATGTCACCCACATAGTGCAGATCGTTGTCTTCCTCTAACCTGACACTGTACTCTTCTTCATACAGTGCTGTTACTTGGATTATTTACTCATAAATAATCTTCATATATAAACAGATTGAATAAGTATGGTGAAAGGACGCATTGCTAGTGCAACTTTTCCCCGATTTTACATCATACAGTATCTCCTTGTTCTCTTTGAATAACTGCCTTTTGGTCTAGTATGAGCCCAATTAAGCATTCTGGAATTCCTTTTACTTTTAATGTCACCCAGAGTTTGTTATGATCCACAGAGTCGAATAACTCAATGCATAGTCAATAAGTCATAGGCAAATATTTTGCTATTAGGCCTTGCTTTTAGTCAAGATTCATCTGATGTCAGTCAGTATATACCTTGTTCCAAGTGCTTTTATAAATCCAGCTCAGAATTTGAGCAATTCCCTGTCAATGCCCCCAATAAAAGGATTTAAAAAAATGAGAGGGGGCCCTGGGAACCTTTCCTGCTCTCTTGGCCTTCACCTTCCTGCTGGCTGACCCTGATAGCTGCCAGCGTCCTGTGATGTTACCACTGCCATGAGATCCACTCAACTTTGTGTTCACCAAGCTGTGAGCCTCCTGTATTCTGAATCATGGCTGTGACTGCATGAAGCTGAAGAGGGACTTATGGACAAGAGATGAACTGGCCTGGGGTGTTTTCTTGATACAAAGCGTTTCTACACATGCACATATGGATGCCACTGGATTTGTTTCTCTAGGTAACCAGCCTGGCACAACACACACACACACACACACACACACACACACACACACCCAAGAGCCATGGTTCAAGTAGCTTGCAAGAAAAATACAGCTAATAAAAGGCTATTTTTTGTATGCAGGTTTTATTATTACAAAGATATATATTTTTAAGTCATTTTATTTTATTCTTGTACTGATGAAGTTTAAAGGCATTTTATTTTATCCTTGTCTTGATGAAGTTGGAACCATTATTAGCATTCATCAAACATCACAATATTCAGAATGATCAAAAAATCACCTCTGCCCCTCAAAAGTCAGTACAATTTATATATTGAACTCTTCTGTCAACTCCTATCATCAATCCCTCGACCTCTCTAGTACACATGCACTCTCTCTCATCCCTCTCACACACACACATACAAACTTGGTGTCATGTAGTATAGTCACTAATGAATCAGATTAGGTAAGGGAAGTAATACATATTTTAAGTTTTATCCAATAAACTGTTGAAGGGGATCCCTGGTGACGGGATTGCTTTTGACTTTACAATTTCTCCTTTCCACATCTATGTTTTTCCAATTTTAAAACCGCATATGTTACTTTGAGAAGAAACATGAAAACATAACCTTGCCTTTTCTGTGGCAAAGTAATCAGTCAATACTACTTAGAGAAGACTAGTCAAAACTTTCAAGACAGCCAGATAAAACAATCATCAGTAATATTTCTAATTCTGGTCAAACCCAGACAGCTTGAGAAAGAAGCATCACTGGGGTCCCGTTCTCGTAAAGAATACAGGAGTCGAGAAGATCTAACAAGAAATATATTCTCCAAGCACACTCCCAAGAGAGCCAACGTTGACTTTCGGTTCCCCAAAGAGTAATCTAGAAACAGCAGCAGCACACCAGCTGGCACAGTGGGGAAAGGAGAAGAGAGAGGCGGTCTCTAAAGAAACAGGCGTGGAAAAGACAAGAGACTTGAGAGCCTGAGGAGCCAAGGATGCTTGGAAGTGATCTAAAACAGGGCACCTCCCACCAGGCAGCAGTGTAAGGGGCTGGTCTGTTCTGCTACACAATTTATAACTGGGTGGGCAAATCGACCTCAGCGTGGCCAGGGTTTTATGAACTCCCGAGTCAGAGCTAACGACACCTGCGCATCAATCTTTGCCGCCTCACATGCAGACAGATAGGAAAGCTTATCCCATTCATCACCATTCCCTGAAATAGCACAGCTGGGGCAAAATTGCCCGAGTGCGTTTAAGCTGATAGTGTGCCCAATGCTGTGTAAAGGTGAAGCTGTCTATTTTAATTTTTAGAGAACTAGATGTGTTAATAAATGGAATACTCCCTCCCACCACAAAAAAAAAAAAAACACAGCTTGCTATTCTAAAACAGATATGTGTCTTCCTGGAATGGCTGATTCCTTTAAGAACCTGACTATGAGAGAGGCCACTGCAATGAACACTCAGGCCCCAAACTATAAAGCTGAATTTATTGATTAAGGACATTTTCACTCTCTATTCTTTACATCTCCTTACATTCCTTTTACTTCTGTGAAATGTTTTTGTTTTATGTAAGTTTATGTAATTTGATATATACTCACATAATTTTGAAAAAAATATTTTAAGCTTAAAAAATGTATGTGTGAATGGGTGGCTGGAAGACAAAAAAGTTCAAAACAAAAAGTGGTATCATGTCAATTATGTACGTATCTCAAACCATATCTATCTTATTAACCTGATAATATAGCTAGTCACTAATGATAGTTATTATTAAAGATTCTTCAAAAATAAGGGTTTCCACATTTGTGATCTATTTTAGTGGACACACTATAAATGAGTCATTTCTGAATATCCACATTGCTTCCATTAAAATGTACATATATGTCAAGGTGTATACATATGACAAAGGACATAGCTGAAGAACCTTCATATGGACACATTCGGCCCCTCTAATTGTCTTCCCTCTGCCCAGCTCATATCCCACAGAGGACGCGGGGGACAGGGGGGTGTCCTGAGTCAGTCCTCTCCTGCGGACACAGAAGCTGAGTCGCCAGCTTGCAAGCAGGGTCAGGAGCACAACGCCTCCCTTTCGATCCTTCACGAGAGAACGGGAAAACCAATCTTCACCCAGAGAGGTAAGGATTCCCAGAGAAACCAGCACTGTCAAAGAACAAGCTATAATTCTAGTTACAGTACTATAAGAGGTGGCATGTCAGTTACACTCTTAAAAACATGTTCTCTGTTCTTAAGGATCCTGAGAAAATGAGTATCCTACAGTGAGAAGGGGAGAACGCTCTTTTAAAGCAAGGTATATCAGAACACCCCACCCAGAGGATGCTACCTATTCTTCTTTCTTTCCAGGCCTCCCAATAAACACGTGAACAGATCAATGTGCACAAAATCTGTAAATGAACTTTTTTCTTATCATTTAACTGAATAGTGGCTCATTGATAATACTGAGAAAATGCGATGGAAGGCTTACTTTCCCAAAGAGTCGTGCGCTACACCTGGCAGGTCATTTGTCTTATATGGCAGTGCCACACAAAAGTTGCATTTCACAATCTTAAAGCTTGACCTGAAAAACTGGTAAAATTGCCTGTGAAATTAAAGGACAATAACTTATCTTTTCAAAGGGCTAATGAAGATGCCCTGGACTCAGAATAGGTGTCTTGTTACTCTCAGTTACAGAAAATTGTCTTAAGTATCTGACTCTTTATTCTGGAAGAAAATTATTTCTCTTAAAGCTTGGCATTGGATCATGAAACTCTGGGAGACAAAATAACACTCTCAGAAGATCTGCTTCTTTGAAAATAGATGTGGAAAATACTTAAATAGGGACCCACCAGTGTTCGTGAAAGGCATTCAGGTGTCTGTTATGTGTTGGGCTGCTAATCACAAGATCAACAGTTTGAAACCACCAACTTTTTGAGGGAGAAATATGAGGCTTTCATAATGATTCCCAGTCTCAGATACTCAGAGAGGAATATCTACCCCATCCTATGGGATCGCTGTGAATCAGAATTGACTCCGCAGAATCAAGAGATTTGAGTTTGTGTTCACAAATAGTGAAAATGGTTACCATGTTTACCTGCTAGTAAAAAATTTGGAGCTTGCACGACACCCAAACGCCATCCCAGAAAAAGGCTTGGCGATCTACTTCAGGAAAAAAACAAAACAACAACAAAAAAACACCAGACACAGAAAGTCCTGCGGAGGCCAGTGCTACTCTGACACACACAGGCCGGCAGACTGCAGAGCAGCTAGCTTGGTGCCCGTGAAGTAACAACAAGATGCAAATGGGCGATACAAAGTAAGGCAACACAACCAAGGGGGTTATTCCTTTTTTAAAAGCAATTACTGCACATGCTAATGGCAGGCTGTTTATTGAGATGTGCGCACAGCAAAGTCTTGAAGTCGAATGAGCCTCACAGCAGACAGGGAGCACACCTTGAGAAGTCAGACAGGCAGTTCCCCCTCGTTTGGTTCACATCCGAGGTTTTAAAAAGTTAAAGGGGTATACAAGCAGTTAGCAGAACAGAAGGGAAAAATCAACACCCCTTAGTTAATATTTTTAAAACTGATACCTTGCTACTAATCCAATTCCACCTACACTAGGAATCTGGATTATCCCCTTAAAACTGAAAGAGGACATGATCGTGAGAAGGAAATAAAGAGCGCAGAACACCATAGGAAGAATTACCCCAAACCCATGATCGTCAAGTCAGGTCCCACTCCTTGTCGTTAGGTGCGGTTGAGTCACAAGGACCCCATATTTCACAGCAGTGCCCAGACTCCCAGCATCCTCACAACGGTTATTAGGCTTGAGTCCATTGCAGCCACACCTGTGTCAGTTCTCCAAGCAAAGCCAAGCAGGATTTCCAAGACGGTACATCTTTACCGGAGGAGACAGCCTCACCGTGTGCCATCGAAAGGCTGGTAGATTTGAACCACCAACCTTGCAGTTAGCATCTAACACAAACGATAGCTCTAGGCAGCACTGCCATTCCAGACACCATCAGAAAGAAGGCTCCTTCTGGCTCCATTCAATCTACCAACTTGAATCAAATGCTACATCCAAGGCGAAGCTTGATAAAGTAGGAAGGGAACAACAACAACAAAAAAACCTTCTAAGAAATACTGACAATGGCAGGTAAGGCAATGGCCCTCACACAAGAACCAATGTGAGGATGGTGTGGGACTGGACAGGGTTGCATTCGGCTGTCCATGGGCCCGCCATGACTCAGAACAAATCAGTGGTACTTAACAGCAGCAGCAGCAGCAACATATCCGAGGGCAAAGTGTAGGTTCTCATCGAGTTAGGAATCCGCTTCCTAATACAATCTTTGGCAAAACAGAATGTGACTTCTCCTGAGTGCTCCTCAAAGTAAAATTAGAGGGTCTAATAATGTGTACCTTCAAAAATGGATATTTAGCATAGCAGTGGCTTTGCCCTAGGTCTGCCTAGAGAGATGAACAAGTTGACTGGGCTCTCCCCTCCTGTTTAGTCATTAAACCTATCAGATGGCTGGTTCTAATTAAAGATCATGTTACCAGCCACCACACGGTTATTAATGTGCATTAGTGCCATTATAGGAAGTTCTGACCTCCACTGTGAGTCACCTGGAGTAAAATTTAATTACCAACCAGAGAAAATGGGAGTAAGGATAATATAAAATGGCTTCTTGTGAGGCATCTGTGATTGCAAAATAAGATTTTACAGTACTTGCTTTGTAATTAGGGGAATAATTACAATGAAGCCCCTTTCTAATAACTAAAAATAATTCATCCAGAAAGCAAGGCATGAGATGTTTATTCCCATTTCACATGTGCTATTAATTCAGGAACTTCTTTACAGAGCCTATTTTTCAAAATTCAAGCAAATCGGACCGAAATTTCTGCCAAGAAACAGAATTTAGTAGTGGAGACGAGCCTAATTTAGTGACTGAGACGAGTCTGACACCTATATCAGACTTTCCACTGTTTTAACACTACACATACATGCACCCATTTATAAGCACATATACTGTCCACACACATTTTCAAACATGCATAGTCATAACCCCCCCCCCCCCCCCCCCCCCCACACACACACACACACACTTGTCTTCAAACCATTCTTGGTCTAATGTCTATGTGCAACTTTCGAAGATACTTTGGGTTCTCTTTTATAGTAAGAGATTAAGATGTTAATAGCCATTAATTAGCAATCGGAACAACTTGACATTAAAAAACCATTTTTAGCCGTTTCATGGACATTTTCAGTTTGGGGCCTGAAAGCTAAACTCCTAAAGAATAAATACCAAGTTTACCTGTAAATAAAATTGACCAATTTCTGAAATCTCGATGACCAAACTCCAAATTATCTCACACAATTGCCTTCACAACAGCCTGTAAAGATGGCAAAGTGGGTCATTCGGAAGCTGTGATAATGACATTTAACCCAGGTCACTGTGATTTCAAAATCTCACCAGGCATGTCCATTCTGCAGCCCCGGCACAGCTTAGCGAGCACTAATCTACTAGTCTAATAATGTAGCCTCTTGCCTGGAGGAACAGAAACAAATGATGAATGTGACATTTTGGATTTTTTCTATTCATAATTTGTACGACATTGTCAAATAAGAGAACAAATAATTGGACGTTAAAACCTATTACAGGATAACCAAGACTGTATCGCTGGTGCTAAAAATAGACAGTGCAGGTCAATAAATCCAAGATGAATGGAAAATAATCACTCACAAAACAGATAAAGGTTAACTATGGTGGAGTGGGTTACACACTGGGCCGCTAATCACGAGGCCAGCATTTCAAAACCAGTAGCCACCCCTCGGGAGAAGGGTAACGCTTTCTATTCCTATCAAAAATCTACCATCTCGGACACCCACATGGGTAGTTCTACTCTTTCGCAGAGGCCACGATGGGTCAGAAGAGACTCAGTAGTCATGAGCTTGTAGGTGCAGGGATTATTATGAAAAAGCAGAACAAAAGAATCATGAACAGAACAGAAAAGAGAGCGCAGAAAAAGGAGTGGACGCAAATGGCTACTAGGGTTGTGAAACGATGAACCAATCTGGTTAGCAAGAAATCTATATTAAAACAAATCCACAGGGAGGGGGGAAAAAAGATGATTGAACATTGTACCTTGACGTTATAGAAAAGGAGACCAAGGTCACACAGACATTTTAGTGAAACTGAAATTAGATCCCTTTCTCACTCCACGGTGAAACCAGCAATGCTAAGTGGAGTAACCTGTAAGCCAGGCAGACCCTGGAGACCAGAAGATAGAAACTTCAGGCAGCGGCTCAGAAAAGAGAGACACACTAGACATTGTCTCACCCCAAATGATCACACTTTAGAGAGCTGCTGACAATAGGGGACAAGGAAGGGAGAAGTTACCAATACTCTGAGGCCAGGAGAGAGACCCACAAGGAGAGGCTTGTATTGTTTCAGGTGAATTGTTCTTCAAGAAGGACCTGAAGTGACCTGCTCCTGGGAAAAGTTGGGAAACTGGAAATACTGGTCAGCAATTCACATTTTAAAGATTTAAGAAACTGAAACTTAGCTTTTCCTTGAATTCCGAAAGGTTGGTTCATTATAACTGGTTGTCAAGAGTGGGTCTTATCTTGTCCTGGGAGTCTGGAAACCAGGTGGGGTTGAGTCAACTCTGACTCCTAACCATTCTCGCTGTGTCTAATCTGACTCTCAAATACGTGCTTTACTTCTCTTGAAGAAGGTGGTCCAGGTACATTTTCTCAATTGTAAAACAACCATTGCAAATTTAGAGAAGTTCTTGAAAGGCTGGCAGTTTGGACCAATAGTCCCAGTCTATTTTGATGGGGTGGGAGTTGGCTCTGACTCTTCACCCTGTGATTCAGTGAGTCAAATGTTTGGACTATAGAGAGATTTGACAGAGAGTGGAAGGTAGGAAGAATCTTCTATTGTGATACTAGACTCTTCTTCTTCGTTGTGATACTAGATTTTATAAGCTGAAATTTGTGAAGGTTAGACATCACTTTTACAATCCAGGATAAAATAATTAAGTGGTCATCATTGGCATATCGAGGTACTTTTTTGTGTAGATAATGACTGTTCAGTGAAGGGCCTTGATGGGTCCCCCAACACTCTCAATGGGCCTCTGAGAGCTCCACTGGTTGATAAGCACATTTCCCCAAGTCTGCAAACCTTCTCCAGTCTTCAGAATATCCTCAACTGTGGAAGTTCTCCCGTTCTTATCCATCTGGGTAAAACAAACTAGATCTTCAGTTTTTGGTCCCATTTGGTCTGGGTTTTTACCATTTCTATCAGATATGGGGAAATAAACCCAAACCTTTCTAACTATGGGATGTCGCTGCGTTTCACAGAGCAGATCTCAAATTCGGACCCATAGATACCCAGGTGTGATGCGAAAAACATTGAACTCCTGGTATGACAGACAAGAAGCATTGGTACAATTATTATCTTCCACGCAGGAGAACCAAGTACCTCACGCACAGCCCACACCCATCTGTCAGTATAGGTCGATGTGCTGCTGTCATGCAAGATAAATGTCTAGAGAATCTCCAAACTGAGACTAAGAAGAAAGGCCTGGAGCTCTAGTTTCAAAAAATCAGCCCATGAGAACCCTGTGGAGCACTAAGATTCATTGTGTGTTGGGTCCCCATGAGTTGGATACCAACTCACTGTGACATGGCATGACTCAGAAATGTCCAAGCGCCACGGATCCCCACTGACACCGAGAAAGCTCCAAGTCAGTGTGACTGTGACCATTTCTTCCAAAGGGTGACGCTCTTCCTTACTTTCTTAAGACAGGAATCAAGTTGATCAAGATTACAGAAGAATCAGAACATAGCCCGAAAATACAGGAAATACTCAAGTATCCTTTTAGGATGTCTTTCTCAATTAACCTTAGCTGATGCGGGCTGCCGGTTGGCGCTTTCATTCCATTCACTGTTCTCATTTCTCCTCCCCATGAGTCAGGGGGAAACAAGCAGCAAGGAGATCCGACCTATCAAGACAATAAACACCGTGACGCAACTTTCATTGGTTTCATGCCATTCTTCCAAGGCAAAATTTCGAGGGCAACACAATGCAAGTGTTGAAGCACAGAACCAAGGTGAACAACCTTAACTTTACTCAATCACAAGAATTCTACTGTCGCTACAGTGCTCTGCACAAAAGGTTCTAAAGCTACCTTTAAAAAAAAATGCCAAGGAGAAGTGTTGTTTTTCACTTGGGGTACTTTATCAGTCTAAATTCAATAGACTTACTATAAGAACAAGTTCTTTTTAAAAAGCAAAATTTGCAAAAGAAAATTAATTACTTCCGTTTCTGGCAGGTCTAAGAAAAAAGCACCTTTCATGAGTTAAAAAGGAAAAGATTTTTAAAAGGTTAAGCAAGCACTGAAGAGAATGAGTCTGTGCCTTACCCTGAGTCAGGCAAGCAATGAACACCAGAGAAAGATCGATGGACCATGAAGTGAAGAGGTAAAATCTCTCTGAACGTTAACCATAGGTGTCCACCCACCCATTCCTTATAGGCTAGCAATTAATTCCTTAGAATATCAAAGCAATACGCTATTGTTTCTCCAACTGTAATACTTCACAACAGTTGCCAGTGTCAACGAAAAGTTCAGTATGCTGTTCATAAGCCATTTCCAGTCACAGAACTACGAGTACAATCTTACAAATGAGCACAATCTTACCTAAACACGGGTGTTCTTGTGCAATCAATTTTCACATAATGGTTACATCAATACTTTCCTTTAGCTAAATGCTGTCTTTAATCTTAGTTTTAGTTTCACTTAGAACATTCTTGAGGATACAAAATATTCAGGGACATAAGTGACACGGCTACCACTAGACCTCCCTGATGTAACAGAACAGACAAGGTTGGAGAGTGGAAAGCTGTCTGGAGTGGAATGGTGGTGAACACAGGGCAGTAGTGGGACTAATGAGTTTATTCACTGTAGGTCAGTAAGTACTAGGGTCAATATTAACTACTAATATGATGGATCAAACCACCCCCCTCCTCTTTCACCCCTGGAATGTGTGATTTTGAGAAATGACAGCTTTTATCAAGTAAGGAATGTGGGCTGCACTTCATGGTCAATATTTCAAATCTAGCTCAACAGGGTACAGTTAAGAGACCTGCCTCACCATCCAAATGGATGGTCTGATACTTTCCCATGCATTTCCCCCTTTGTGACTCCTGAATTTAGAGCTCACGACTCTGAAAAGAGGTTAAAATAAATAGTAACAAATTAGAGACTATTCACTGCCTGGAGAATGGGCCAGGACAGTATTTCTAAGCTTTGACCATTCTAGACCAAAACAATGGTCTACAGAGTCATTATCTCTAATTTTATTACCTTAAGTGAGCTTTCCTGTTAATTGTGACCCAATTAAATAATGCTGTCTATGGCACTAAATATGCACAGAGAAAGGTCTTTGTTAAAAATCCATGCCACTCAGTCAACTGCAACAAACAGAGACCCTGTAGCACCGAGCAGAAGGGTCTCCCGGGGCTTCCAAGGGTGTAATCTTTACAGAAGTTACCATTTCCCCCTGCAATGCTTCACCAGAAAAAGAAACCGTTGTATCAATCCACTTCAAACCCAAGTGATTACGTTCTGTCTGAAAAAGCCTGTATGCATGTGGTCATCTAAAAGGGAGTCTCATTCAAGATACATTCCTCGATAGAGCAATAAAGAGACTTTCTGATGAAATTTTTCATGACTTTACTTACAAGAGCAAAAAAGAAAAAAAAAGAACATAGGCATCTGTATCTATCTATCTATCTATCTATCTATCTATCTATCTATCTATCTATCTATCATCCATCTATCCATCCCTCTTTGCATTCAAAAATGAACTAGTGGTGCTGGAGCAAGGCCCTGGGCAGCTAACTTCCAGGCCTGCAACTCAAAGTCATCAGTCGCTCTGTGTGACGTCAGTTCCCGTAAAGATTTACAGTCTGGAAAATCCTTTGAAGGGTCATGGTGCGTCAGAACCCACTTGACGGCAGAGGGCTTGGTTTCTGGCATGCATTTAACCATCTAAGTGCATGCATGTGACCTGTTCTAGAATGGGTTTGGGATGTCTTGTGGAAAGACATACTTTCCGAGGTAACAATAGGAATCAGTTACAAGAACTTAAGACAAAGGGAAAATGAGGCGGGGTGGCAGTGGGGCAGCTACTGGGAAAGGTCACGTACATGAAAGGCCTGGCTTCTCTTTGGTGGTTGACCATCAAGTTTCCTGACTGGCTAAGCAGCGCTGACCAGGCACAGCAAAATGCCTACAGACCAAGCACTGCACTGACAAGAAAAAGATCACCAACAGCTCTTCAACACAGCCCAGTTGAACAAAAACTGATCCTCATGCTGACTCTGAAAAGGTGCATGTATCTAGTATGACCAGAGAAGGGAGAAACAAAGATATGCAGTGCACTGTTTGATTGCGCTGAAAGCTAACAATCCATGTAAGCTATTTAAGATGAAACTTGTAACAGGAACTTCTGATTGTGTGGGGACAATCTATTCCTTGACTATATGGGAAGGTTGCCTAGCTATTGGTTTGTGGCAGACACAGATTCTCAGGTTATTAATGCATTTTATGCAGGGATATTTAATACCAAAAGAAAACCAATGCAAAAAAAAAAAAAAAGAATACAATAGAATAGAAAACCCATGCTTCCTACCCTCTAGAAAAATGCAGCGTAAACCTCATGTCCTCCTTTCCCTGGACTGCAAAGCAAGAAGCATTCTACCAGAGGTTTCAAATGACTTTCAGGTTGCATGCATGCCAACACTGACGAGTGGGTAGTGGTTGTGTTATGTGGGGAAGGAATGGGACATTTGACCAAGCACAGAAAAAAGAAAAACTCTCCTGTGTTTAGTAGCAATAATGACATTGAGAGGAAATGGGGGTCTACGTGACCATGTTCTTGTTTATTGCTGATCTTTAGCCCAAATTCCCAATGGTATCATTGAGGAACTGGAGGTTTAATCCTTTATCATTTCTTCATAGATTCATTAGTATCCTGCCTTATTTCAAAAGCACACATCATACAGTAACATAAGTAGATAGGAAAAACTGGATGGAGGGAAATACAAAAAAGTCATTATCACAAGAAGCGCAAGCTTACCACTTCTTGTGGCAGAGACAAAGAGAGGCAAGAGCTCCATGCTTTGTAACACAAAAAGAATTCATTCACTTGAAAGGACTTACTGCTACTTATTGATAAAGGGACCCTTGATAGTGCAAGGGGTAAACACTGCAACTGGCAGAAAGATGAGCAGTTCAAACCCACTAGTTCCTTTGCAGGAGAAAGGACCAGACCATGCTTCTGCCAAGATCATAAAACACACACACACACACACACACACATTCATGGAAGCAGAATGCCTCATGGCCCTGCTGAGTAGGTGTCAAGGTTCCACCTGCAAAATTTTAATCAGGAGCAATTCAACACTTGGCTCATGGTGCCAACAGAGCTCTTCTGTGAAGATGACAGACACATCAGCTTGGGCCAGTTAGACTCTATCCTGTGCAGTCCTGGGAGTCAGAGTCAACGTGGGTGGCACCGTGGGTCACATGGCATGTTAGAAGTGCTAAGCAGTAGGACGGTTAAGTAGCCCAGGGAAATGGGGGGAGTTGGGGTTGCCCAGAAGAAAGGGCAGGAGGTTGTAATTTTTAAAAATAGCCTTGAAGGCTCGCTCACTGAGAGGGTGAACAAAGGAGACCGATCTGGAGGACATGAGCCAGGAGGAGCTCTGGGAGGAAGGAGGGAGGCAGGTGGGCGGGTAGAAGGACCAGCTTGAAGGTAAAAGCATGCCTCTTAGACCCATGGGCCGTGGCTACTGTGAAGAGGGGAGAGTAAGACAAGAGGTGGTCGGTGAAAAAATGGGGAGTCCACCAGGAAGTCAACTCTGGCAGGGGGGGCACAATAAGAGTCACCATTGGGTTTGTGGGTGAGCACACTTAAGCAAAACCGTCATCCAAGGTGGGGAAGCCAGGACTCCTCGCTGTCCAGGTCTTACAGAGCCTATCTTGTCCTCGCTTGAGCAGCAGGGGCACGCAGAATCCAGCACACACCCAGAGATGTTTATTTTTATGGCTCACGCGGGCCCTTCACATGAATGGACATGCTTGGAGTGTGACACACCCCAGGCAACTGTGCGGGGTGGCGCAGAGCAGGGCTCCCTGGATGGTGCCGCCGCTTGGAAGGGTGAGGGGCAGCAGCGAGCCGAGTGGAGAGCGAGGTGTTGCCTAATTCCCTGCCCTGAGAGTTCTCTGAGCGTCTCCTCTTTGCCTGACCATCACCTCGGTGTTAAAGATGGTTCCAGGTGGGGGACTGGTTAGCAGTGCGGGCCCACGGCAGAGTCCTCAGTCTGATAGCAGCAACAGTCAAAGAGTCATTGGATCTCTAGATGCTGTGACTGAAGTACAAACTAGGAAGAAATCTCTGATAATGTACCAGCAATCAACCAGAGAATGAAACCCTGAATCACAACAGGCCGGCTCCATCTGCATGAGTCCAACATGATTTGGGGACTTCGCATACACACGGAGAGCTAACAAGGCCTGGGAGAGCCCCATGTGGAATGCCAGCTCAAAAGGCCATTTGGAACACGTATACTGCAGTACAGTCTCCAAATTTCATACGGATGCAAAGCTTTGGAGCCAAGGCTTTCTGATGTATCCTGGGATTAAATGTGTAGTTCCTGAACAGTGATTTTCTAATTGGGCCCTGAAGAGGAGTTGGGGGAATTGCTTTGTGGCAATTACACAGAAAAACAACCAACCATCAGGAAATGCAGGCAAATCTATGGTCTATCAAATTTCGGCACAATGACCACCACCTTCAGTTTAGCTAGCAAGTGTGAAATGAACCCTGGATTGACACGCCTCCCGCCATTCGTATGCATGCCTATGAATTTATGATTCATGAGTCGCTGATTCAAAAAGTTGGAGCTGGTGTTGGTATTCTTTTGCAAAGTCAAGCCTGCACATGCCAATTCTTACAAAAGCGTATAAATGACCCCCCAGCCACCCCACTCAAACAAATGCCAGGTTAAGAGCGGGTACAACTGGTTGGGGCACAGCCTCCCAATGATCTCACCGTCAGTGGGAACCACAGCGAGCGACTGCCCTCTCTCCCCGTGCAATCCCAGCAAAAGAGGCATCAGAGTATCCGTCCTATTCATGAGGAAGGCAAAAAAAACCCAACTGTCCTCTTGTTTTCTGCTTCTAGTTCAGTTAAAAAAGAAGTTTTCCTGGGACACTTACAATACCACTCAACAGTTCAGTCATACCTAAAGGAATTGTACCATCATCCCTACAATAAAATTGTAGAACATTTTTTTCCCTTCTTGCATTCCTTGCTATTAGCTACCCATTCTCCACCTCCCAAACTCCCTTGCTGTCCCACCACCCAACCACTAATCCAGTTTCTATAGATTCCCCCATCCTGGATTTCATACACTGAAAAGCACACTGAAACAAACAAACAAACAACAAATAAATACACAAACGCTAACAATAGTAATGAAATAGGGCAAAATCTCAATTGCAAAGAAAGCAGAAAATACGAAAACCGGAACAACTTTAAAATACATCCAAAGGGAGAGAAAATGATAAAGTGTTAAGTCTTAACCTAGTTCTTTTTTTTTGGAGTGGGGGCATCACTGCCCTCTGGTGGTGGGAGTAGAAAGCCCAGTCATGCTGCTGGATTTGAACCTCCAACCCAGTGGGCTGCAGTCCCGTGCACAACCACTACGCCAACTGGGGCTCAGCCCCATGTTTTAACCTTGTTACATCTGTCACCATCCACTTTCCAGTGTACGCTGTAGACTGGCTAGGTTGTCTCCACACCCCTATCTTTATATCAGTGACAATCCAAGAAACTACTGAAATTCAAGAAACTCTTACAAAGTTAAGATGTGTACTACCCTAGAAAGTGAAATTGTTTACATTTTATAATGGCTTATGGAGATGAATGAAGAAATTTCTGCATTGTGTATAGCCAGAGTACAAGGGGGAAAGTATGAAAAGAAACAGGGCTTTTGATCATATTGACAAAAGTCTGCAATGGTCTTCTAGAAGCCTTGCTATTTAATTTGCAAATTTATCAGGTTGACATCAGTGTCCTTCCTGATTAATTTTTAAAGTGGTGGAAATTTATACTTCTTCATATTGACTATAAAGCCCCTCCTCTGCACTCCATGGTGGGGGGGGGGTGAGAAAGAAAATGAGTAGATGTAGCACTGTTTTGCCATTTCATTTGCTTTAAGGATTTCTCATTTTAAACATTCTGATGGCTGCAAAGGCAGTGGAGAATTTAATGTGACTCTTGCAAACAAAGTCCCTAACTTCTACTGAAAAAGCTTTCCCTGCTTGAGTTTGGTAGGAGGATGGGGGAAGACGCTGACAGGATTCACCCATGAGAAATTTCGAACAGGAGTCTCTGGACTGCCCTCTGCTGTGTACACAACGAGCCCTCTGAGAAGCAGGAGAAGTCATTTCACTACCAGCAAGAGCCGGGGCAAGTCCTCTAGACCCAAGATCAATGGTTCTCCACTTGGGGCGCAGGACTCCTTTGGGGGCTGAACGACCCTTTCACACGGGTCACCCAATTTATAGCATTAGCAAAATTACAGTCAGAAAGTCGCAACTAAAGTAATTTTGTGGTTGGGGGAGTGCCACCACAAGCAGAACTGCATTAAAGGGTCGCGGCATTAGGAAGGTTGAGAACCACTGCTCAAGGACTTCCATGGCCCAGAAGACAGCCACGGCATCAGAAAAGCAGCAGGATAATCAGGAACCAGAGCATGGAACAGCGTGATGAGCTTCGCAACCCAGGGAGCAAACAGAGAGGAGTGTTTTCATTCAGGAAGCTGACTTAGAGAGTGGGGGACAATTAAGGGGCACTTAATTGAGGAAGTTGGACCCATCAACTCAAGGAACTGAAACTCAGTGCGTGGAGTGGGGCACATAGCTCTGAGAGTGGGGCTGGCTGGCCCACGGAGTTTGAGCGGATCACCTTCCGGTTGGGCTTACAGTGGAGTGGTATGCCCCTTTGGGCACTGACTAGCAGACTGCAAATGACTTTGTAATCTGTCCTGATAAAACAACCCAGCCTTGAGCATTCTCAATGGCATCACAGCTTAACTTCCTTAATATGCCCTTGAATCATAAATTCCGGCTGTGGGTTCTGTGTAGTCATGGCATCAGAACCTTTTGGAAGGATAAAATCTCACTGCTGTGGAATCAATGCGGACTCATACAACCCCCTGTGGGTTTCCAAGCCCGTCACAGTTTACGGGAATAGAAAGCCCAGGCTTTCTCCTGTGGAGCTGTGCGTGGTTTCCAACGAATGGATCTTGGGGCTCACTGCCTAACATGTAACCACTACCCGCCCCCCCCCCCCACCCCGCCCCAAGCTCCGTAGACAGGTAAAAGATCAAACACTAATTAAGACATCACAGCACATTCCTTCCCACTCCCACTCCCCACAGGAAGACAGTTGGGTTAGGAGCATGAGAGGCCAGGAATCCCATCAGCCTATAGGTAGGGCCGGGCACCTCCAGCAATGAGCAGTCATTTATGTCACAGGGCAGTAAGCATGGACGCCTCATCTGTGTGTGCCGTAACAAGGTTGAAAGGCTCGGCAAGGAACAAATGAACTGTAAATCCTCCAGGCCAGTCTTTATAAATCTGATTTCCCACTACAGTTTTTGATAAGAGCGTGCAGTTAACTCCTTTGGCAAGAAAAACAAAACACTTTAGGCTCCTAATGAGGAACAGACTTGAAGGGAGAGTTTACATTCTCCTGAAAAATAAGGAGCCAAATCAAGATGGGCGAGGGCTTCCTTCCATTGAGACAGGATGTCCAGACAAGCCATGGTCATGAAGGAGAAGAGAAAGGCTATTAAAGAATGGTGTCAGAAATATACTCCCCCCCCCACCGGAATTCAGGAAAATGGAGTATTATAACTGAGAGGACTAGTTCTACCTTTTAGCACAAAATGAGAAATGTGGCATTTTGGTCCCAGATTCAAAGTCCAGAGGCCTGAATTTTACTCTCAGGCCTATGGCCTCCTAGTGCAGCGACTCCAACAAAGTCATGCAACCCTTACTGAGCCCAAATCAAAGAGAAGCTCTTACTGTCCGAACAAGAGATTGTCGTGGAGAGGTCTAAAAGCACACAACAATAGCACAAACATGACCTTGTGCCCAGCCACGCTCTGCGCGCGTGGCACGCACTGAAGCTGTGCTTTATGCATTACGAACACTGTGACGAGGAGGGCCCCAAGAAAACAGACACAACTAAAGGCACTGCCATTGGGTTGATGGCGACGGAGCAACCCTACAGAATCAGGCAGAACTGCCGCTGTGAGTTTCCCAGGCTGTAACTCTTTATGGGAGTAGAAACTGAAATGGGCTGCTAACCACAAGGTCAACAGTTCGAAACCACCAGGACTCCTGGGGGGGGAGGACACAGCCGTTGAGAAATGTGCTGGCACACATGGCGGAGCCAGGAAGAAGGCTTGCTAGGCTGTGCTCCTTGGTATACCCGTATGGAACTGTCCTTGACCTCCATGCATCTCTCTGAATCTTTTATCTGATGAGACCCTCGCCCACCGGAAGAGCCACCGGATCTGAATGAAGACTTACAAAGTTCTGTGGTGCAGAGAGGGGATGGGAAATAGGGTCCCTAAACAAATGCTCAAATTCATCTGCCTCTTAAAATTTTGTCACAACCCTCCCTCCAAATGGGTGTGGTGGTTAACAACAAATGGTAGGAGATCGCATTTTAAAAAAGGACAATGACTCCAAGTATGTCGAGAAAAATGTGAGTCAGAAAATAGCAGTTCATTAACTCAGGAGAATGAGGACACAAACCATCATGGAAGTAGCTTAAGTAGCAGAGATCGGGCTTAGGCACTAGACTTAAGGGCAGTAAAAACAATATAGCCAGAATGTATCGGCTACATGTTAAGGTGAAGATGAAACATGTTAGAAAGACCTCTGGATGGGGTGAAGGATTCTGTCCAAAGAAGCTAGCAAGCCCCAATTTGTTTCCAGAGTCACAAGTGGCTGTTCTTAATTTCACCTCTCAGAGACAGTCTTTAAAGCACACAAAAGTGGTCTTTAAAAAGTTAGAAACCTAACAAACAGTAGGCATATCAATGCTGATACTGAAAAACAAACCAAAACAAAACACTTGGTTTCTTCTACAAATTCCCTCCCTGACCTTTAGGATTTAAAACCAATCCACCCTCACTGCCATGAACTCCAGGCTGACTCCAAGTCACCCTGTAAGGCAGAGCTGAGCTGAGATGCCCCCATGAGTTTCTGAGGCTGGTCACCGGCATAGAAAGCCCCAGTTTTCTACTGAGGAGTGGTTGGTGGTTTTGAACTGCTGACCATGTGGATCGTAATCCAAGCCAACACCATGCTGCCACCAGCATTGCTGGTCAGCAGCTAGTGAAGGTGTATAAAGGGAGTGAGGAAGACAAGTGGTTTCAGCTGCATCTGCCAAGGAGGCAAGTGCACACCTGAACCCGGACTGGTCAGTAAGTGCCCAGGAGACTAGGAGGGAAGAGTGCATGTCCCCTGGTAGAGTCCTGCATGTACTCAGGCTTGTTTGCATTACAAGTCTACTTCCTGGGTAATTCTAGACCTCCCATTGAAGGAACTTACCCGGCTCCCCTACACCTCTTGCTCAGTCCCATGGTTCTTGGGTGAAATTCCTTGACAGAAGTCTGCATTTATAACCAAATGATCCGAATCAAGGGAGCTACAGAATGCAAGCCAAGTCTTTGTCTTCTAAGCATAAGGCAACTTCTTTTTTATTTAACTGTAAGAGCTTAGGAAAATAATAAAATATTAAAAGAATTCTATATAGATCACACCATTGTTGACCATAAACGCTCTATCACTTGTTAAGTTTCTAATTGGAGGACAGTTCGAAAAGGATTCTTATTAGTTCCCCAGTGCACACAGCGCAGGCTTTCTTCCAAATAAAACGTATGTAACGCGTGGCCATCTTAACAGATTTTCTAGAAGGAAGCAGGCAATCACGGGGGCTTATTCAGAAATAATTTTTAGGAAAATTACAAACTGCAATGGTGAGAATCACACCATAAAAAGTTACACCTTGGAGGGTTTTTTTTATTTATCACAACAATGTACCTGGCTTATTCTTCAAAGGTGCCAAGGGCTGTCCCTCCAAGAATTCCATTGGAAAACCTTATCCCAGTCACCCTTCAGTCCTGATCTGAGCCCGTCAAATTACTTTTTTGTTCCTCAAACTCAAAGAACTTAGAAAAGGAACAGGATTCAAATCTCTCAAAACACAACAAAACAAACACCACCACCACCCCACCCCCCAATAAAAACAAAACTCTCATCCAATAAGACTGTGACTCTTTAAGGGAGTAGAAATCCTCTCCTTTCCCCAGAGGAATGGCTGGGAGTTTCCAACTGGTGACTTTGCAGGTGACAGCCCAAGGAAGGACCACTATACCACCAAGCCTCCTCAAGGATGCTCACACTGCTGTTTGAATGTGGTGTGTATCAGTGAAGTGCAAGGAAGGGGAAGAGAAGAGGATAGACTTCAGTGGGGGATATGCTGAGACACAACAGCATCACACTGTAATGTTCTTTTCTAGCAAAGACTCCCAGGGTTTTGTACTCATGGTTATTTCCTTGCCCTCATACATGGTGATGGGCTAGTGAATGACGAATGAACCTTCTCCAGTGGCAGCGACGAGGGAAATGTGTCTGATGACCAGTCTGCACTCCGCCCTGAAGATTCCCCAACCTGCAGTCCACGCCTCACTTCTCTCCCTCGCCCCGCCACACCCAGAGCAAACACACTCACAAAGCAAACACATACTCACTGTGGAAGTCCACCCCCAAGAGAGGAGGAGAATTTCCAGGCAAGAACAAAAATAAGCTCTTCCTCCTGACTTCCCATCTCTCCTAACAGCATCACCAGTTTCCGAGACGCAAAGGCAGACAGTCATCTCTGAGTGTTCCGGTGGCTCCTCAGACCCACCCTTTTGTCCACATTCCATGGGGAGCAAATCCTGAGACAGAAACCACGACTGACCTTCTCAGTAAAGTACGTCTCTTCCTCTAGTATTCAAGCTCCTTCCCCAACTGACCACCCGGGCCAAGCTAGTCCTCCTCCAACTTGGGGTTCAAGCTTTCACCCCACTCTGAAGACATTCACAGATCACGTCATTCCTGAAGACAGCCACAGATCAAGCCTTTCTGGTGCCCCAATCACACATTATCATGTCCAGCTTTATGATCATGACAGCGTTTCCTGTCTCCCCCAAGATTCTTAGCACACGCCAGTCAGTCAGTATTGCATGTGAAGTCCATTTTCTTTACCTGGCAAGATTCTCAAGATGCAAAGGAAACACATCTTAGCAACAGTCTCTACTAAAATCATCAGCATGGACTTGATAAATATTTACCAACACTAATAAAACTGGTGTTCACCATTCACGTCTACTTGTTTAATTTCTCCCCTGGAATGGCCGGGTCTTATGTTTTAATCAGATTTACAAGCATGGGAAAATTATCAGGCTACTGTATGTCCACTGGAATCCCTGGATGGTATGAATAGTGAACATACCAAACTGCTAACTAAAATGCAGGATGTTCCAGCAATCCACGTCTTAGAACCCAGCACTACAAATCCCCCTGAAAGGCAGTTTCCCGACACTCTCACAGCACCAGGCCCTGTAGCTGCCAGGACAGCAGCCAGTTTGGTTAGGGGGAAAGTGGGGTAGGGTTGGGGGGAGCTATGGCCATGGTTGCCTAAAGCAGAGCTGTTAGGATTTGCTAGACAGTGAACCTTAAATGCAAGTTTCTTTTTTCATATGCATAAAACACCCCTGACAGGCATCAAGCAAATTACAAACGAGGCATCTCTCTGTGCTGTGTAATCTTGTAAAGTTGCACATTAGCCAGCTAACTAGGAACCGAGTTTCATATAATCAGCTACATTAAGAGGGACAACACTTTGTTCGATGCCAGGAAAAACAGGTTCCTCCTGTATCCTTCGGCCTTGACTTTGAGCATCTGATTCTGTTGGATCTTTAAGTGAGCTTAAGGCAAGTTCATTTTCCTAGCAAAATCTTCTGTCAATCATAGCTAAATATCTCCTTGCATCCTAGGGGAATGGGAGCACACGAGGAGCACAGATGCTGAAGACGGGAGGATGGAGATAATGTCCAGATGCTCAGAGTGTGGGGGAAGGAGGTAGCAAAGCATGGTGGCCAAAGCTCAAGTTCAGGTGCCCCTCATCAGCTGTGTCAATAAGGAAAAGTAACCTCTATCCACGTCCCTTTTCAATGGGGTAAACTCAGAAACAGTAATGGAAATAGCAACACCATGAATGGGAGCAGGGAAAAAGGGGAAACCGATAGTAAAGGTGGATGTATACACGCCCCTCCTCCCCCCCCCCCCCACACACAAGGAGACAAATAACAGAAACAGGGGTGAAGGCATACAGCAGATAGTATGATATGAAATACATATACATATGTATATGTGTGTATATATGTATGAATATAATCTATCAAGGGTTCATGAGGGTGGGAGGGTGCAGGTGGGAGAGAAAAAAAAGGTTCAAGTAGAAAGATAATGCTTCATAAATGATGGTGGCAATACATGTGTAAGTTTGCGTGATATAATAGATTTACGGAGTTATATTATCTGAAAGAGCCCCCAATAAAATGATTGAAATAGAAAAATAAAAAGAAGATGAAAATACTGCCTTATACAGCTGCTCTAGGAATTAAATACTGAAGCACTCGGCCTGGGAGCTGGTATGGAGCAAACATGTAACACACATGTGCTGCCTGCAGGATGTGGGTCCCTCACACATTCCACAGGGTTTCAAAACGCCCCTCACCCCCGCATCTGTAAGAATTTTACTACCAAAGGACGACAGAGATATATGATGGGAGACGGCATAACCTTTTAAGAGTCATTCATACTGGAGTAAAAGAAATTCTACCTGCATTCACAGAGGAGGTGAGGAGGATTAACATTCTTCAAATTTTGGGTTAGTGGTCATTGTTTTCATTGCTGGCTTCCCAGGCTGATTGTAAAGCCGGCTGGCTGAGAGCATGGGCAGTGTTCAGGCAGTTTAGAAAAGGACAGCCCTCCGGCATGCCTGCTGTTTGCGCTGGTGCGGGTTCTGCTGCTATAAGCTGCCACTCTAGTGATTTCAATTGAGAGTCGGCCAACTGTGCACAACGGAACTGCTCCACTGCACTGTCAAGGTTGAGATCTTCGGAAGCAGATCCCACTCACGCCCGCCTGCCAAGGGGCCTCTGATTATATTTGAACTGTCAACAATTTGGCTAGTTGTCGACCCTGGAAACTTCAACATGCCCACCCATAACATAAACCCTCAACCAAAACCGCTACTATCAAGTCAATTCCGATCCATCGCACCTTATCTAGGACTTCCAGGACCGTACACCTTTGCTGGAGTAGACACCCTAGGAGCTGCTGATGGATTTGAACCACCGACCTTGCAGGTAGCAGTTCAATGCCTACCCTACAGTGCCACCAGGGCAGCCATCACATAATCCTTTTTGTAATGGGGAGGGGGGAGAAAGTAAGTTGACAGTAGGGAGGACCAGATAAGTCCCTAAAATTCATTCTTTCAGCATGTAAAGTTCAAGGATATATTAGAAAATAGATCTAACAGACTTTTCTGCCACACTATCAGTAGATTATCAGAGACTGCATACAGCAGGTACCTGGCAATAATCAGTGCACCATGATGTCTCAACCACTCACAATGACACGAAGAGCCTGTAGTTATTGCTTTTAATTGCGTTGAAGAATGGATTTGACTTGTGGGCACCCGTGGGCAGGGAGAGCTGAGTCAGATGGCCAGTGGGTACATGCAGCCCATCATTCGGAGTCCATATTTCAAGACTGTTCCCTCTGACTGCGTGTATGAGGCAACCAACTATCAAGAAGGAATGAAATACTGTTTTAATTTGTTGAGTCTGCTCACCCTCCTCCCCTATGCAGCAAGCAAAATAAGCCGCACTGATAGCACTAAAGATGGAACAGAGAATAAAAGCATATCTAAGAAAGAGATGATTTTCCTTTAGAAGGTGGGTGTTTCATGGGGGATTTTTGTGAGGCTAAAATTACTTGGGGGCAAGTTTGGGATATCTACAAGTCTTCAGACTATACTTTGGGATGTCAAAGCTCAATTGTACATAAAGTGCTTTCTGAAGTAAGGACACTTCTATACAAAGTCGCAGCTAAGATGAACAAGAAAGTAACTCTCTGTGTCTTCTCTAGAGGATGGATGGGAGTCCTAGGGGCAGAATGTTTATGCTGTTAACCTCAAAGCCAGCAGTTCGAAACAACCATGCGCTCTTTGGGAGGAAGGTGAGACTCTCTACTCCTGTAAAAGAACAACAGTCTCAGAAACCTACAGAGGCAGCTCCACCCTATCCTGTAAGGTCAACATGAGTCAGAACAGACTCAATGGCAGTGTGTTGAATGATGGAGGAGATGAAGGCGAGAAAAGATTCCGTTAAATACACCTGGGTTCCTAAATTCCGGAACCTGCTTTGATTCCCATCATATATGTATACTATACACACGTTCTGGGCCTTCCAAAAGTTCATAGAAGACTGTAGCTGGGAGAGAATATATGTGTATCTACACGATGTGTAAGAGTGTAGACACGCGCCCAAATGGGCTTCAATAAAGTGGTGGGAGAATTCCATTTCACTTCTATTTGTTTATAAATGTTTGAAGCCCCTTCGTAAATAGTGTGAAGGCGACGTGTTTTTTGTCCAATTGCCAATCCATCATGTGCTTAACTATCTGACGATGTAAAACCTTACGGAGTCTTACCTATGATGGAAGAGTTAAGTTAAAATTAGTGATGCAGCATTATGACTCAGTAGATTTGGCATGCCTCGTAAAACACGGGAAACAGTCTGAAGACGTCACATCAGCTGCTCCCAGAGAAAGAGGGGGCCTTCTATCTTTTCTTTATCGTTGGTACTTCACAGGGGTTGTTCTACCCTGTCCCATGTAGATGCTACAAGTCAGAATTGACTCGATGGGAGTGAGTTTGGCTTTAAGCTTGGGTTTATTTATAAAATTTAAAACTTGGCAAGGTGTGAAAGTAGTAAGAAAAAAGCATGCATGTTCTGTGATCTACTGTATAGTGACAGCTCATCACTTTCATTTAATTGGAAGTTACAAGAAAAATTCTCAATGCCAATCAGACCCACTGGCCTGGAGTCCATTCCGTCTCCTATTGAACCCTATTGCCCCGATGCCTTCCCGAGATGTCACTCTTCCTGGGAGTGGAAAGTCTTGTCTTTCTCCCATGGGGCAACTGGCAGTTTCCAAAGTGATCTTGATGCTAGCAGCCCAACACATAGCCATGCCACCAGAGTGCCTGCCAATCAGTGAGGAGTCTTTAAAAACTGAGTCCTTTCAAAGAAATGCAGAAATGAAAATTAACTAGATAACATGGCTTTTTGGTATCATTATAAAACTAAAAATCTAAAAATTTAACTGAATTTGGAATACAATGCCCAAATCTAAAACTACTGGAGAAATATTGAAAGGATAGGGTGAAGGTATCCTGAGGCCTTTCATTGTTGGTGCCTATAAAAGAAATGCATTACAACTTCTATTACCACCACCACCACCACCAAAACACTTCTTGAACTTGCCTGTCAGAGAACACTTGAAGAGTAAATTACAGTTTGCAGAGAGATCATCTTATTCTATTGCCTTCTAACGTAACCCTACATCAAGAGCATGTTGGGTTTGTAAGATCCAGGCACCTCACTTGAGAATGAAGCTGAGAAGAGGGAATGAAAGCTTGGTCTGTGCCTCTCATGACTGTGCAGCTTTGCTCCCTGAATGTTCTTACCTAAAATACACAGAGGGTGTGGTCTGCTCTCTTCCTTCTCTAAAATGAAAAAGCAGATGTGCCATGCCAACTCCTCACATATAGTCTCTCACATAATTAGATATTTCGCATTTAGGAAAAATAGTAAAAAACACATAATTATTTTGAGCACCGATGAATATGTCTCGCAGTAACAAGTGCCACGTATAAGGAGCCCAACCGCCACAAAGTCAGCGGTTCAAAATCACTAGGTGCTCCTCAAGAAAGAGATGAGATTTTTTACTCCCATTAAAGATTATAGCTGTGGAAACCTACCAGGGCAGTTCTACATTGTCTGATAGCACCGCGTATGTCACTAGGTAGAAATGCAGAGAGTGAAATGGAAAAAAGGTCAGTTGACCAAGGATTTGTTTGGAATGAGAAAGAGTTGGAGAAGCAGAGGACAGAAATGCATCATTTCTACTACAGTATACGTTCTTGAAAATAAGCTATTCGAGCTGATATCAAGGAGTTCAAGAAGGAAGAGAATGTTTTGAAATTGGTTGGCATAGCAATTGTACCCCACTGCTTGATGTGATTAAACTATGGAATGATATGATGTCTGTATTGGCTCGCAACAAGATGTTTTGGGAATAAAATGAACTAAATATAAAAATACTGTAAGTTGTTGGCACATGTAGCTACCAGAGACTTTTCATATGACGTCAATGCCAAAGAGACTAAGCCAGTGGTTCTCAACCTTCCTAATGCCGCAACCCTTTCATACAGTTCCTCACATTGTGCTGACCCCTCCAACCATAAAATTATTTCCGTTGCTACTTTATAACTACAATTTTGCTACTGTTATGATTCAGGTGACCCCTGCAAAAGGGTCATTTGACACCCAAAGGGGTTGCAAACCACATGTTGAGAACCGCTGCACTAATCTGTCCAGCCTTGGCTAACTGAGATGCTTCCATTGTCTCTCACTGCAGGTCAAATAGAAGCCTGGACTCAAAACTGCTTGTATTTGAATGCTGTTTGTAAAATAAGATTTAGGGCTGAGCCCCGATGGCATAGTGGCTGTAGTGCGGGACTGCAGCCCACTGGGCTGGTGGTTCAAATCCAGCAGCAGCTCTCCAGGAACAAGGCTGGGCCTCCTAATCCCACCAGAGGGCAGTGATGCCCGCCCCCCCAAAATTTAAAAGTTTGGATATAATGGAAGAGCTTAGTACTTGTGATGGGAAATAAACTAGGGTTGGGTCAATGAGGCTGACCCAAGTACCAAGAAAAAGTGCATCAATGGACAAGAGGCTTGGGGTCATGTTCACATAACCCATTTTCCCTTACTAGCTGCACTTTAACAAAAAATAAATTATCTTATTGGAGACTCACACAACTCGTATCACAATCAATACTTACATCAATTGTATGCAGACCACATTTGCACATTTGTTGCCATCATCATATTCGAAACATCCTCCTTCTACTCAAGGTCCCTGGTATCAGCTCCCCATGTTCCCCCTCCCTCCCCCCTCCCCCATGAACCCCTAATAATTTACAAATTGTTATTATTTTGTCATATCATACACTATCTGATGTGTCCCTTCACCCATTTCCCTGTTGTCTATACCCCAAAGAGGAGCTCATATATAGATCCCTGCAATTGGTTCCCCCTTTCTACTCCACCCTCCCTCTAATCTCCCAGTATCACCACTCTCACCACTCTGATGTTTGTCTCCTTATTTATAAGTGTATGGTTAGTTAGATCTGATCTAGGGTGATTCTAGGGATTGAGAGTCTGAAGGTGAAAGAAACAGGGAGAGTAACATTTATTCACTGACAACTGTGGTCCAGGCAGTGGACTCAGAGTTTTACTTAATGAATATATATTACTCAATTTAATCCTGGCCTTAACTACACAACATAAACATGATTTGACCTAATCTACAGATGACTCACTGACAATTAGGATCTGGACCAGACCTGTGATAGATATTTTGGGATGCCCTAAAATGGCAACATTAGCCACAATAACTCTACAAGTTAGTTGAGAAATTTGCCAAATGATATGCTACTATCGGTACAATATACTGCTGTAGACATGCTAAGTAATGTAGTACATATTTGAACAACCAAACTTAATTGCCAGGTGATGACACAAAAAAATGAAATACAGAAGATTATTATTAGCATGGTCCAGCCCTTAAAGAGACAGGGAAACTTGGACTCGTGGAATCTGAGAGAAGAGGAGGCATCTGAGATGAAGGAAGAGTCTGAGCAGAAAGTTTTCACCGACCTCACTCTAGGGGGAGAGGCGAGACTCCTCCTGTCTTCTGGCAGTCAGAAGGAAGAGGAAATGCCCAAGGACAAGCTATTTAGCAAAGAGGGAAGCAATCGCCAACGGTTGTTCTACGACTTCAAATGTAGGGGAATAAATGTTGAAAAGGTGACCGTTTGGAAGAACAGGTGATCATGTTGACTGTGTAGTATTAGTAAAAGGTTCTAGTGGAAAAGGTGGTTTAAAAAAGCCAAACCAGTTGGAAAGAATAGAGAATAACCTTATGACAGGATCAGCCAAGAAAAGCAATCCCCGAAGGGCAGAGATTGGAGTGGGGAGAAGGCTAGAGGACCTAAGAGGGATGAAAGATGCACCTCTATCGGTTGAGAACTTGAGGGCAAAATACAGAAGGGGCAAGATGATGCCAGCCATGACAGGCTTGTCTAAAGAGTCTGCTGGAGAAGTTGGAATGAGAAAGAAACAAAGGCCGCGCAGTCAAGTGGGTTGTTTATTTGGGATGATTTTAGAGGAAAGAAAGATTGAAGACTGCCCGAGGATCAGAGGGCAACAAGTGACTTTTTTCAATTACCCAGATGGTTCTAGTTCCTAAATATGGTCCCTAGGTATACAGATGGGACTCTTGAGGGAAGACCCTGGTAGGAATAAAGAACAAAATGACAGCAGCCTGGAGAATTCGTGAAGTCCCAGAATGCTCTCCCATACCCAATCTGCCATCTAAGAATTAACTAGAGTTTGGCCTACTTTCATTAAGTGATTGCAAAAAAAAACAACAAAAAAAAAACGAATCTCCCTTCAACCCACATCACCTCACCATTACTACCTTCATGGCCACTGTCTGGTCCTCCACTGGCTGGTATCTAGTTGAACCCATTCTTCTTAACAATGTCTGATCTAGCTCTCCCTTGTCATGGATCTCCCCCTTTGACGTAGGGTTGGCCTGCTCTATTGCTGTCATCTCTTTGAACACTATGGCACCTGCCTTCTAAGATCTGTGTCTTCCACTGCACACAGCTTCTAAAGCATGTTTTTGTCTTTCCTATTTTCATAATCTGCTTGTCCTGGCATTCTTGCCTTCAAGCGGTGTTTGGAATGTCCTGTCCCTTTTAATAAACAATTCTGAGTATTATTTTCCTTCTTTCTATGAGATAACCCTTATAACTTGAGGCCAAATTAACAGTTTCTTTCCAAGGTAACTCCCCTCTCCCAGTGCACCGTCACCAGTAAATTATGGTGTGAAGTTTTTATTTCTAAAACATGTCCTCCACCTCTTCTCTTTTCAAACTATAAAAAGTTCCCATGAGTTACTTTGCTAACCTCTCTGGACTATGTCCATTGTGTGTGTGTTTGTTTTTTCTTGCACCCAGTGCAAGTCGTTTTCCCATATCATCACTTCCACTCACCGACTAGTTATTCTTTATTGGAGACAGTTAAGGCAGGAACAGGAGCGCTAGCTCTCTCTCTCTCTCTCTCTCTCTCTCTCTCTCTCTCTCTCTCTCTGGCTCTCTCGCTCTCTCGCTCTCTCCCCCCACATGCTAACACTGCCCCCAGCAAAGGGGGAAAAACAGCAAGTCAAATCAGGCATTTTTTAGATGCTCTGGGTTGAAAAGAGGGAAGAATCTAAAAAACTGTCACCAAAGTTAAATGACAAATGGGATCTTTTACAAATGATAGGAGGCTTTTCTTTGCAATTGACAAGAAGAGAGTGACAGAGTTAAGGGTTTTTGCTGCTATTGACAATAGCAAATAGAACGATGTAACGTCACACTGAGCAAATCCTCACACATCATTTGGACCAATTGCAACAGAAGAAATCGCAAATTCCCTAGGGAAAACAAATGATAAATATGCTTCTGTTGCATTTGGAGTATGACTGGATTCAATTAAAAAAATTACGGACTTGATTTTTCAAGTACATATTAGCTGCCTGTGAAACATGGCCTTCTTCTATTGTTCCGGTTTTCACTTGGTCTCCTTGATGTGAACCTTACATAATCACAAGCTAGCTAGACAACAATTTGTCTTTTGAAAACCCCTCCCCCTCCCTTCCTCCCTCCCTGGTCTTCTACCTCAGGGGTTTGAGGGTTAGCATCTTTCTTCTGTTTTCTGCAAAATTATATTTTTAGCTCCTTAGACTTTATGGCGCTGTATCTACCTGTAATTATGCTGCAAAAGCATAAGACGACGCCAGTGAGAGGCCAGGAACAGACAAGATAGCAAAAGGCTTACTTGCGGTCTCAGATAGCTGTAGGCAGGCAGGGCATACGTTCCTCCTGTCTTGGGCTAGGTGGGACAAACCCCAGAGTAAGACTTGCTTCGAGAGCAGCCCCAAGGACAGGACATTATTTCACTGCCCAAGAGGGTAAGGGATAAGGCCAAAGTGTAAGAAGGTCAACCACAAAGGGTAACACCAGCTCTAGACTAAGAGCAATGGGCTTCCCAGACCCTAAAGACCTACTCCCTTCCCTATTAGTCTATCCTTCCTCTCTCAAGAGAACAGAGCAAAACCACCACTGGTTCTTTCTTTAAGGCCAGATGTTATTTAATTCTACTTTGAAAATATTGCCCCTGTGAGCTTTGAAATGTTTTTTTTTTTCTTACAAAACATAAGAAGTACTAGATCTCAATTCATTAGGACGTGGAAATCAGATGCTATTACAGTGATGCTCTTTTTACCATGTACAATTGCTCACTGCCTAGAAAGCATCTTTACATATATCTGCAGACAGGCACAAGGGCTGTAAAATTCTTTTTGTAAAGGAACCACTATTGACTTAGGAAACGCCCCACACAGTGTCATATTGATAGTCCTTTATAAGATAAAGCGATTGGAAGCTTTTGATCTTTACATCATCATCTTTGCCCTGTACGGTACTTCCAACCCCTTCTTTTAAATGAATGCACTATTATTTAGTGAGCTACTGTAATTGTATCAAAGTACACTTATATTCCACCCAATGACATTCGGAATGTGAACTGCCTTTGGAACTCTAAGCGCATGCCCACAGGGCTGCACAAACCTGGCAAGACTGGCTGTACCTCTCCAATTGCCCGACGGGCACCACTGACCATATAAGGGCAATCCCTGCAAAACTGCCCTCATCCTTCCGTCCCCAAAGCCCTGCCATTATACTCCCCGCTAGAACTGAGAGCTCTGCGTGCATTTAAGAGAGGGCTAGACAGTCACAACTTCTCTGATAACCGTGATAGCCAATTTCTCCCATAAGGCGAATCGGACACCTCAGGTGCTTCCAGTCCTGCAAAGGATTTATCCTTGCCCTCCAATGTTATTTTAAAAATTCACATTGTTTAAAAGTTCTCCTCTGCCAGAAGGAGTGTCAGACGATGATGCATCAATCTGTCTTCTTTCTCAGGTAGTCTGCTGAGGCCACGAAAACGTGTTCGAGGACAGCACTTAGAAATACACTCCTGGTTTTGACTCTCAAGAGTTCAGAGTCTGTCTGGGAGCAGACCTCTCACTGGCAGCTCACAGCTGAGTTCTCCCAGGTGTTCCTGGAGGGTGCCACGGGTGACTGAGCATGGCGGCTAATGCCCTGTGGACCCTTGGAGCCCAGCCACAGGTGGCTTGCACGAAAGGTATGATGATGTACTCGCACCACTGGAAACCCTACTCTGATGCCCAGGGGGTCCACAGGTGAGTTTGAGCCAACTGCGTTTTTTTTTAAAGCTCCTCTTAGAATACCCTTTGTATCACGTTACAAGATGATCACGGAACCGTACAGCAGTTAAAAGTAGCCACCACTACTTACGGCTGACACAGCTTCACAAGGTCCTGGTCCGTGGTGTTGGGAGGCAGCCCTCGGATGTAGAGGTTCGTTTTGCTCAGCTGGTCCCATCCGGAGTTGCTACTGCTGCTACTGTTGTTATTACTGCTGGTGGTGCTGGGGCTGGGGGGGGCCATGGGATGGGCTGGGACTAGAGACTGCTGAAAGGCAAAGACAGAAACAGCAGGCGTGTCACTTGGATGGGAAGGGATTTCGTCTGAGACCGTCAACCAAGCCAAAACCAAATGCCGACTCAGGGACTCGCCAGCATGGGGGAGACCTGGCCCGGTGGGTTTCGGAGGCAGCATTCTTCACAAGAGGAACCAGCCTCATCTTTCCCTGGAGAGTGGCTGGTGATTTCGAACTGCTGACCCTGTGCCTAGCAGGCCAACTTGGTAACCTCTAGGCCACCAGGACGCCTCAAAGGCAGTTTACAATGATGATAACTTTACCGAGGTTTAACACAGATTATCTTAAGTGAAATCACTCTGATGCACAAATTTGATACATCTTTTTTTTCAAACTTGAAAGATCTTATAAAGGCATCGTTCGTTCTACAAAAAGAAGCTCTTCCCAAATTCTCTAGCATGCATGCGTCCTTATACAGGATTCAATTCTTGCAAGATGAATTTATTCACCGCTTCAAAGAATACACCTATTAGGACACCAAATTAGGACTTTCACAAAGGATGAACGCCATTCTTCTAGAAAGTCACTCAGAAATCACTGGACTTCTACAAAGGTTTTCAGAGTCTGGAAAACCTTAGCCTGAACATTGCCGATAATCGTACTAGACCTAGAAAAAGGAAAGCTTTTCTTTGAGTATAAAACATACCAAGTTCAACTCATAACCTCCACTACCACCAGCCCTCTGCCCCCCAAAAATAAGGAAAACTCTGAATTTTTCAACAGACGAGGCTTGCTGGAGACGACTGGAGGAGATTCACAGGCATGCTGCCTTCCACTTCGGCCAAGTGGGTGAAACTGAGCCCCCGTGAGAACCGTGTAGCAGTTGGAATCCATCCCAGGCCTAGTAGCAACCAAACCAACTTGTGTAAACCATGCAACTGAGGGGCCAAGTGGGGCGTCACAGCCAGCAGCCACCGAGGAAGAGGGTCTGAGATGGTAGACATGCCAGCAAAGGCTCTGCTAACCCACCCAAAGAAACCACAGCCCCGACGCCATGGGACCACACAGCAGACTTTGAGGAAGCCCAGAGGCTCAGCTCCAGCTAGAAGAGGCACATCTCCCATGGTCCTCACCTCACCACATAACCACTCACCTCTCACACCAGATGCAGGCTCCCCGCCCCTCTCACCACCACCACACACACACACACACACACACACACACACACACACAATCGTGTCATGAATGCGCTAAACCCCAGACGTCACGTATTGAGTAACCTCCAAAACAGAACACGAAATAATCACTAGCTGTTCTAACAAAACTTAGTTGTGTAACTGGAGCTTTATTACCCCAGCAAACAAACGAGGTATATTTAAAACAGAATTAGGTGGTTTGTAATAAATATTAGAGGAGGCTTTGCAATAAATGTAACCTCCCTTCTCAGCAATCTCAACAGTCCACTACGGACTCCTGGCTCTGCCCCAAGTTCCTCCATGCACACCCCAATTCTACAGCATCCCAGCTCAGTCAGAGCCTCACCAAGTTTAAGTCACTTTTGTGTGGGGCTGTCAGAATGTCCTTTCCATGCGCCATGCTGCTATTTACACAAGGACCCGGGAGCCCAGAGGAGCTGCTGCAGGTTGAGGCCCGGTCACTTGGTGAGAGGCTTGGTGAGATGTGAAAGACTCGGAGGCTCTCATTTACCTCCACTGGCACCACCGGATCTCAGGATCTCACGGAGGGCAAGGAAGAGGCCAGGAGCCACAAGTGGGGACAGCCTGGATCAGCTGTGGCCCTGCTTTCCTCTGGGCAGCAAGGGAAGTGCAGGCTGTGGTCCTGCCGGAGAACAAGCCAGGCAAGGGGGCTGAATTTATTCAGAACATATGAATGAGCACAAGCCACGCAGAGGGGCAGAATTTATTCAGAACATATATGGGCAGAGAGTCATGTGTTTTGACTCAGGTTTATTTGGAGGGCATTCGCAGGAGAGCTCAGCCCCTGCTGCGAGCCGAGGCAGGAGGGAGCAAGCCTCTGGAACAGAACCAGAGGACCCCAGAGTGTAAGCTCTACCATGACCCAAATGCTGACTTTAATCAGAGCTGGCTGAAAGGCAGAGAAAGCACCCAAAAGGGAGAATTAAAATGTCCTGGGGTGTCCATTTAAAATTTTTTGTGCTCTTCTCCTTCCAACCTCCAAATTTTTAGAGCAAAAAATTAAGGTTTTAAAATTCACTGAAAGTAAAAATTTGATTCCTGAAATGAGCAAACGTGTACCCCCAACAGACAAGGAAGCGGGTTAGTGCTGGGGTCCACTGGGTACATAAATTTGGTCGGTCGGCTCCGAAATTTTCACAAAGGGTCAGAGTAAGTTGACTAAGGAGGACAAATGACTGCTAGATATTGTATACTTACTAATTGTTCATATGCATTCTACTTAAACCAACGAAAATGGACATCATTGTCTTCTCATTTTGCAGATGACAAAAATCAACCTCAAAGAGGTGAAGCAAGGTACATCGGGAAGGCTGGCATGAGACTCAACAGAATTGGAGACTTTAACAACACTCTTAGTGGCACCTCAGAACTATTCTCTATGTCCTATGTAATACATCTGACTTCTTTCCTTGTTCGGTCCCTGCCTCTCTCGCACCAGAAATCCTGGTGGTGAGGCGGTTACCCTTAGGGCGGAGAACTGCACAGCTGGCAGTTTGAAAACACTGGCCACTGGGAGGGAGGTAGCAGGGCTTTCCAGCTCTGGAAATAGTTCTGGGTTCAGCAACCCACAGGGCAGTTCCCCTCTGTCCTCAGAGTCTCGGTGATGGCGATGCGAGATGCTGTGAGTCTGTGAGTGAGGTCTTTCTGACAATTACCATTCAGCTTCATTACCTCTCAGCTTCGCAGGCAGGGGTTTTTAATATTCTTGGCAATGATTTTTTTTTTTTTAAAGAAAGTCAAACCCAACTCACTGGATTCTAACTCCCAGGGACCTGATAGGGGCAGTGTAGAGCAGCCCTTGTGGGTT
Source organism: Nesogale talazaci (assembly GCA_004026705.1). Lineage (NCBI taxonomy): Eukaryota > Metazoa > Chordata > Mammalia > Afrosoricida > Tenrecidae > Nesogale > Nesogale talazaci. The sequence goes on along the minus strand of PVJH01003865.1, from coordinate 70,708 downwards.
TCAAAGCTGAGACTCTATAGGAACAACTCATTCTCCTCCTGGAGTTCCAAGCTGCTGGCTTGATGGTTCACAACTATGGAATCCTGGATGCCACAAGGGCCCCAGGAAGGGTGTGTTAAAAATTCTACTGTGTGATTCTTTTCATCATAGAAAGATCCCCCTCACCACTTTGGAAAGGCAGGCGCAGTGCCTGACAGCTGAAAATTAACATTTTACAAAGCCATGCTTTAAAATGCACCCCCCCCCAGGGGGCGAATTAAACCTTCATTCATAGGTTGAAATGCAAATGACAAGTCTCTAACCATAACTTCAGAACTCTGATAAATTCAAAGCAATCAACATTTTGTACCTAGACTCTGGGCATGACAGCACAAACAGTAAATAAAAATAAAAAAAAATTAAAGGAAGAATTAAAAGGGAAATGATTTTACCAAACTCTATTTCATCGCTGCTTGGTCTTTTGCTAAGTAGCCCTGGAGTTTGAAGAGCGGCTCCTGCAGGTGAGATGCGGGGGCTAGTTTGTCCTTGTTAGCACACACAGGTACAGTAGCTGGTTTGTCCTTGTTAGCACACACACAGGTACAGGAGAGCTGTGCAGCCACTCTCTCCCCTCAGGCCCATGGGACGGCAGCAGACTAGGCCACTGCAACAATATTGGGATTGCAACGGGTGGTTTTCTGAAGGAGAGCTTGCTGCTTTTCTCCCTTGCTCATTTTAGTCTGAACGCTTCAGACAGTGGTGTCTACTCATTAGGTTCTTTGAACAGCAATCACACCTAGTCTCTCGTATGAAGCATCAATGCCTCCTAGCAATGCCAGAAACACGCCCAGTCTAATTTGGAAATGTGCTGAGCAGGGACCCATCTCCTACCAACCTTATTAATCTATCTACACCACCACCACTACCCACCCCACCTCCCCAGGAATAATTGTGCTGTTTGGGACAAGTAAACAAACTTCCTATCTATCCAAGGGGAAGTGAAACAAGCTACCGCATATACTTGAGTATAGGCTGACCAGAATATCAGCCGAGGCACCTTTTTACCACAAAAACTGCATTAAAAATGTGCTGGAAAACTCGGCTTATACATGAGTATATATGGTCACTTGATTCTGACCGGAATACTGATTTGGGTTGACTTTCCATACAAATTTGATAGAAAAGCACCCTTGGACTTGGTGATCGAATGACAGCTCCTCCCTCACGCTTCTGAAAGACTGGGTGTGAGCTTTGGCCAGCAGGGGGGGTCCCACTCTCCAGGAGGACTTCCTCTGAACACGGGGTCACAGCACAAGCCCCAAAGTGGGTACCCTCTACTCTTTCTTCCAGGGCTCTTCTACACCTCTCTTGCCCACCCTCTCCCAGACACACAGCACGTCCATATTTCTTGCATAGAAATGCAAGTCTAAAGATCCTTTAAACAAGAGAAGCAAAATTAACTGCCTGGGAACTGAGACATTCATAAGCATGAACACTGTTGGGAATTCCTATTCAGTCGCAAAAAATTAAAAATAGAAGACCTGTCGTAAGTTCTCTTCCCTCACTTCCTTCCTATTACTAATCGGTTAAAAGCCAAATGTTCTGAAGCCATCCAACCCTTCCTCCCCCAACTTTTACAGCTTGTTCAGGATCCATCACCCTGGATTGGTGGCAGCTGGGCTGCGGTTGACAACGCCGCCACGAGCCACTTCTCCGAGATTTCAGACACAATTTGAAGAGAAAGGCGGCATAGCACCAGCCTTTGCATCTCCGTCCAGCCTCCTCTAAGTCTATCCTTTCAACGACGCCTCTCCCACACACAAACACACCTCGCTGCCCCCCAAACAGGAACATGGAAACATAACGTATCAGTCTCTAGAAGGAAGAATATATCTATTAAAGTAACATCACAGCACACTCATTTCAGAGAGCCCAGGGAAGATTTGGAACATGATGCTTAGCTGGACACAAATGTGATGTCAAGAGGGGTATGTCCCAGGAACACACAGACGTTGTCCATGTCAGCCATTCAGGTCTGGCTCTTCACCTTCCGTTTTCAAGCTGTACAAGAAAGTGAGCAATTTAAGGGAAATTTCCAAACGGAGCACAGGAGTGGGCACGGCACCCTGATGGGCTTTTTTTTCCACAGTGAAGACCTTTTCTTGATTTCCTTTTAGCCGTGGTTATGGTGACGGAAGGACTGAGGCAGAGCTGGCAAAACCCGGGTTGGGGGGGGGGGGGTTTAGGCAGCGGCAAAGTGGACGGTGCACGAATGCGAGTTGAGAAAGTGGTCGGAAAGCAGAGGTCCCTCTCTGGGCGGGAAGCAAACGCCAAGCACCGCCTCTTGTTTGGAAGTAAACTGCCTCCTCGAGGACTGTGAAATGGAGCAATACACTACTAGATATTTTCTGTTGGATTAAACCTGCCAAAAGGGAAAGCCCCGTGTCATATGAGCTATTTAAATAAAATCTAAAACTGCAATATCCGAGTTCTCCTGATCGCCATCAGCGCTCCATCCCACCATGCTAAAACGACAACTCCCTCCCCTGAATCCAGGTACCTGAGTCCACAAACAAAGCATCAGTCTCCCAGGTGTCAGGTGCAAGAAATAAGGTGAAGTCCAGATCAGCACGAAGAAGATAAACAGTTCTGAAGGGCACATGGCTGGCGGCAGAGCAGCAGCCACGCAGCAATCAAGTGAAAAGCAGCCTTGGAGATGAAAACAGCATGACCCTTTGGGAAGGGTGGTGGTTGTGGTGGGACAGGAGGGAAAAAGAGAGTACCCTCAAAAGTTGATGATTCCTAGTCCCACACAGTCATGTCCATAGAATGTGTGATCACTGGAGTGGGAGCTTTCTTCCCGTTCCCACCAAGAAACTGGATATCCTTATCACGCAACTCCACCACGCAAACCAGCCTGCTGATTCTGCACCCTTCCTAAAACTCAGAGTCAAGTCCCAGGCTGTCCCCGCGCCCTTTGGGGCAGGAAACACTGGAGGTCTAGTACTGGCTGTTGCTTCTGGTTCTTTCAACAACAGATAATGGAAGGATGAGGCTAAAAACAAACAAAAGCCTCAATGCCACTAGAAAAAAAATTATGGGTACCAGGAAGATGAAGGACCAAGAAAGAACAGGAAGGGTTTATAGATTTCCTTACCAGGGAACACTTCTCCTCTGGGAGGTGCAGATTTAACAGGGGGGCCTCGTGTCTACCTTGAACTGCATCATACGTAAGACAGAAGTATCCCTCCTAAAGACAAGAGGTCAACAATGGGAAAACCGCGAGGAAGAAGCAAGAAGGGAGGCAACGGAATGACTGGATAAGACTCCAGAGGGTGGTAGGAGGCTGAGAGCTGAATACTGATGGAAAGCCATTCGAGTCATAGGCACGGAAATCCTCGCCAGGGACTGCTGAACAGGAGAAAAGTGCAGGTCCCTGAAACAACACAGCTGGAAAGATCATTCTTCACGTAACTCAACCCACTGGCTCAGATGGTAGATTCTGGCAAGTTGCTGTTGGAAAGGGCAGAAGGGGAAAGTTTCTAGAAAGACAGTCGGAAGAATCTAGAAATCCAGGGGGACCATGAATATGATGACGTCAGAGGCGAATGCACAGTCAAAGGGAGGCAAGATGATCAATGAAAGGCAAACCGTGAAAGGGAGGATGACCGGTGTAAAGCTTGGAAAACCCCCTTTCCTTGCTCCAGAAAAGAAAAATTCCCAACAAAACACGCAGGGCCACAGACTCCAACTCACCGTGACCGTATCAGGCATAGTAGGACTGCCCCCTGTGGGGTTATGTGACTAGAGAAAGAGTGCTGGGTAGAAAATCAGAATATCCACATTCAAGTCCTCTTTGGGCAGCTCGAGGAGCCTGATGGCACAGTGGTTACATATCGGGATGCTAACATAACATCAGCAGTTCAAAAGCCCCAGCCGCTCCTGCAGAGGAAGACCAGGCTTTCTAATTCCAGAAAGAGGTACAGTCTCAGGAAAGCCACAGGGGCAGTTCTACTCTGCCTTATAGGGTAGCAGCGGGTCCGAGCAAACTCGGAAGCAGTGCAGGGAGAGTTTTATTTTAGGGGTGAGGCAGCTGGGCTGCCCTCCTGTGGTACAAGCAGCTTTAGCTGGGTGATTTCCACACTCACTTCTGGCTCGAAGTAATGCTTGGTGTCTCCAGCTAAGAGCATCCAGACAGTGCCCTGTCAGCCCTTGGGGTACTGTTCTGTCGGCTTCCTAGTCAGCAGATAGAGCACAAGGCTAAGCAGGCCTCCTAGGAAGGCAGGCTTCTCTCACAGACGGACAGGACTCATCCTGCGGTGCCTTCCATTTCCCTGCGTCTGCTAGGCTGAGCTCCCTTAGCTGTTCAGTCACAGATGAGGTTGAGAAAAAAGGTCACGGACCAATATACTATGCAAAAGTGATCACTGAGTCAAAAGGAGCAACATTTAAAGAGCAAACAACAAAGATCCTGAGCTTCTCAGGAAAGAGTGAGAATATTCAAACTGAATTCACCCCCATGTATCTCTCAGGATTTTTGTTTGTTTGCTTTGACATGCAACCAATATGGAAAGCCACACTCCACATTCCAGTCAACCTCATATTTAAAAGAGCACTCTAATGGCATCCAAACACCTTATGTGGAAAAAATGGGGGGTGGGGGGAACAAAACATGATTAACAAATGATGCCCAAACAACTAGCTATCCGAATGCTGTAGACAATAACTCCTGTTCCATTTCTGGTGTGTGATTAATGACTTTTCTGGGTTATTCATGGGGGGTGGAGGGTGGAGAGCATGTTTTTCTTCTCCTTCTGGAGCCCAGATGAAGCATTTTCAGGTCCACACACCTTTCCCCCATAGAACTGTGTCAAGGGGACAAGACACTTCATTTTCATTTGACTCACAATAAATGGAACAAACAGAACCTCCAAAGGGAAGTGAAACATAATTCTAACATGACAGTTCCAGAACACCTTTGCAGGGCTCGGCATTTCCTCCTGCTGCCCGGCTGCCGCCCGCCTGCGGGGTCAGGACTGCCATGCTGACAACTTCCTTCCAGCTGTTTGTGAAAGTCAGTGTGCAGTACAGTGTGTGTCTTCTCCTAGCACTTCTGGTAAATACCCAAATGATTGCTGAGGCTGCAAAGTGCTCAGGGTGGAAATCACCTATTTTAAAACATACTTACTCCACATTCAAGAGTTCGCGTTCAAAGTGTTAGGGAATGATAAAGTGAAAAGCATATGGGAAAAGATAGCTGAGTAAGCTGACCCCTCAAAAACACCCACACCAACGTACTGCTAATTGACTTCTTTACATTTCACGTTCTCCACCCCGGCCCCCGGATGTAGTACTTGGTGGTAGCAGTGTGGGTGGGGGTGGTGGTGGGGGGTGTATAAATGCATGAGCCTCAAATAGTACAGGTTTCACAAATTGGTCCCTAGAAAGAACACTATATCTGCTTTCAAGAAAATTGCACAAGTATTTGAACGCTTCTCGTATTTTTTAAATGAAATAATCTTATCCAATATAGTTACACATATATATTTAAAGCACTGTCAGTGAATTGATTACAACTCACTTGTCAGAGAAAAATTGTGTTCCATTGGGTTTTCAACAGCTAGGTTTTTGGTTGTTTGTTTACAGAAGCAACGGAGCCCTGGTGGCATGGTAATCGCAAGGTCAGTGTTTCAGATTCACCTGCCCCCTCAAAGGGAGGGGGAGGAGGCTCATCTGGTCCCATAAAGGTCTGCAAACTGGAAAAGGCAAATAGGGTCCTGATGAGTCAACCCTATGACTTTGGTTCAGACTTTGTGTATATACAGGGTTGAAATCGCAGTCAGGAAATTAGTAAGTGGGTTTTAGGCCAAAATTTAACACGCGTGCAAGAGGCAGGGGTGGGGGGGTGGGGGGCAGACAAAGCTATCCCGTCTGCAGTAACCGAGAGTAGCCATCCATTTCCAGTTCGCACCTTGGTCTGACTCTGCTCACGCACAACACAAGCACAGACTGTAGGGACACATGCACAGAGATACATAACACAGGAGCGGTTCTACCTGTATCGTTCACTTGCCGCCATTATCCATATTGTGTCAGATGCACACTGCTACTGCTGGCCTTTACCAAGAAAAGGAAACATGCATACATAAATGCTGAACTGTGTTAACTTAAACATTTTTACCAAGGGTGATATATGCAAACATGTTTAAATGGTTAACTTATTGGGCTGGTAATTGAAAATTTGGGGGTCCAGGTCACCCAGAGATGAAAAAAATAATCTCTGGCATGGCGCTGACACAGGCTCATTCTGACTTTAGAGAGTGAGCCGATACGCTATAAGGCTTCCAGTGCTGAAAAACGTTAGGGGAGCAGGCAGCCTCCTTTCTTTCCTATAGAGTGGCTGATGGGTTTGGCCCACCTGTCTCATGGTTAGGCATCGAACACATATCCCAGCCATGCTGTGGGCTAAATAGTTCCGGCTGGGCTGCTTCCAGGGAGGAAATAAAGCTGTCTGCTCCCATAAATGCAGGAAGTCTATCCCATGAGATGGAATTGGCTCTACATCGGGGGGTGGGTCTGCCTCACTCAGACTCTGCTCACTGGTGTGTTGCCGTGGCTACTGAGTGTCGTCCAGTCGACCCTCAATTCATGAACTACTACTACTACCCAGTCCTGTGCTGTCCCCAGCGTGTCACGGCCGTGATCCACGTGGTGCACCAGCAGCTCCACCTGACAAAAAGGACGTCGTCGGCTTTCATAAAGATGTATAAGCTCAGAAACCTCTTATCGGGTCGTGGTGTGTCAGAACGGGCTTGATGGCAGCGACTCTGGTTTGATTTAGGGCTTTCTTGCTTGATCAGGGACCCATGGCAATGCCCTAGACTGCTAACCAAAAGATCAGCAGTTTAAACACACCAGCCTATCCCTGAGAGAGGGAGGGGAAGGGGGAGGGGGAAGAGGAGGGAGAAGGGGAGGAGGAAGGAGAGGGAGAGCTTGCTCCAGGAAAGTCTGAATCCTATCAAGCTGTTCTCCTCTGCCCAAAGCATGGCTAAGGGTCGGAGCTGACTCAACGGCAGTGGGTTAAGGGCCCAAGTTGGGTTTCATACTTCTTTTTGCCTTTGTAAAAGTGACAAATGAGAAAATGCCATCATCCCTGTCCACCCACCACAGGCACACAAATTCTGACAGAAACTGTACCAAAATGGAAACTGATTTCGGGAGACTGCCCACTCAATGAAACAGTGAAGGTGGACCTCCCTTCCCTCTCATCATCCATGGCATTTCCAGCAGAGGAAAGACATCAACAGGCTGGGGCCCTGACACAGCAGACAGGAACAGCAGGGAGACCAACAACTCGAGGAGGAAGAGTAGGTTTAGGTGCAGGGAGAGCAAGGGAGAGCCATGGTGAGCATCAAACATGTCTGCAATCATGAGGATGGTGGAGGAACAGGCAAGGCTTTTCTTTCTATTGACACAAGTGAAGATGGGGTTAACTACTACTCCATCTCTCTCTCTCTATGCACTTCTAACGCAAATTAAGACAGGCTATACAACCAAGGGTTAACTTAATTCTGCCTGAATAGGATGCTTGAAAGTTCTATAAGATATAAAACTCGGGCTAGAATTTAGCCACAAAATCTTAGGCTGGTTTCCTCACTCTTTGCTCCCTAGTAATACATGAAGAAACTTAGCCTGTGTGATAGCCTTTCTAAGGTCATCTCCATTCTCCCAATCTTGCAACCACGCAAGCAGAAAACCCAAGCCTGCTTTGGGATAACGGCTGGCAAAGAAAGCGGAAGAGAAAAAGGGAAGGAAGAGCCTACTATTGATGAGTATATTATTATGTTTCACCGTAGGGATGGCAGGTCTTCGCTCATGAAATTAACTCAGAGCAATCCTCATCTATGGCAGAGAAGAACTGCCCCAGTGGGTCTTCGGGGCTTAACTCTTGACAAGAGCACAAGGCTTCACCGTTGGTCCACAGTGCAGCTGGTGGTTTCAAACTGGTGACCTTGTGGTTAACTGCCAGCTCATCGCCAACTGCACCACCAAGGATCCCTGAGAGAGAACTGCTCTAGATACGGGTCACAAGTCAGAACTGACTGGGTGGCAATGCGTTTGGTCTGGGAACTAAAGTTTCCCCTTGATGTGGACAGCACAACCCTCCACAAAGCATAACTCAATGGTTGTGCCCACAACACTGGTTGCAAAATAGTGAGTTTCAGCAGCACGTCGGCCCTTCCTTTCTTCAATTCCAACCAGCACAGCTTTGATGACAACCCAGACGACAGCTAGAAAACCAGTCTGGTACATCTCTTGCCCTTAGGTCTTCTCAATACAGGGAGTATTTTAACCTTGACACACGTGCAGCATTTTCAAAGGTAGCCTATCTTCATTTGCATCTCTCTCTCTTTCTCTCTAGACTCAAAGGCCCTGGGGACTTGGGGCCACATTCTGCTGCATAATGCCCATCCCCGCTAACTCACAGATAACAAAGCGATGGGAAAAGGGAAGACCCTGGACAAAAGGATCTGACCCAGGGGGGCTCAGGCACGAGGACGGTACGGCACTCTGTTGTACACAGGGCTGCTGTGACCAAGCTGAGCCGGGTCCTCGGACCTGACTCCAAGGCACTGAACAGCAGCTCAGGACTCAGACCCAGAGCGTGATGTATTTGGTGAAGAAACACACATGGGTTGACATGAATAGAAAGCCGTGTGGCTGAGGCTGCAAATAACACGACGTTCGTTGAATCGCTCCAGGAACTGTGCAATGGGGAGAGCTGGCTACGGTTAGATGAAGGCGGAATCTAAGCATCTGAGAAAGGGGCTTGACATCTGGGTGAAAAGCATTAATACTATTACTTTCCTAGATGAAAAAGGAGCCATACTTTCATTGGAAATTTATTCGACTTCCTTCCCGAACTGAAGCATCTCTGGGACCATTTCCCAGCTCTAGGACAGGTGGACTCTTAAAATTCCTAGTTTTAGATTTCAAAGCACCAGGGACACTAGGAAAATTATGATTGATAGTAAGAATTAGAATTCAGAAAAAAATATGAGCTCTAATAATCTTAATTTTATTGCTGTTGGATACACGGGCTGAGTGGGTACCTGTCTTTTCAAAACAGATTAATCAGAATTACTCTAAACCTTCAAGAAGATGGAATCGCTGTGGGATCTGCCTGCCTTTTGGAAATGGCCACATCTGGTCAGGCAGTCGTTAGGCATTCTTGCCAGGATTCGCTTTATTAGACTTCCAATTGAAAAATGACACCTTCACTCCAATCCTTTTAATTGATTTTTAACCTTAGAGAAGGGTAAGATAGGGAGTTATTTAGAAGACTAACTTCTTAATGAAGTCCTCTGAGCAGTTGGATGAAACTCTTTCAGCTCTCTCTCTCTCTCTCTCTCTCTCTCTCTCTCACACACACACACACACCCCACTCTCATCCTTACCCCACCCCAGTGTGATGTTTTATTATAAAGCGATCGAGACTGCTTCTCCTTAAGCTGGAACCCCATCTTTTATAAGCAGTTAGTTAAAACCAAGTATCACTCTCGCATAGGGGCCCAGGTGGCAGAGCAGATTACCAGCTGGCATGCTAAACTCAAGGTCAGCAATTCAAACCCACAGGCCACCCCTAGGGAGAATGATGAGGCGATCCTGTGAAAACTGATGGGCTCAAATCCCACGGGCAGTTCACTCTGTTCTAAAGGGTCACTGTCAGTCTGCTGGCCGTGAGTTTGGAAGAAAGGTCTCCGAAAACATTTTAAATGTAATTGTATTTTTCCATCAAGTTTTTAATAAAATATTTTATCTTATTTATTTAACTTATTTTCAGGCATCACTGCCCTCTGGTGGGAGTGGGAGGCCCAGCCTTGCTGCTGCTAGATTTGAACCGCCAAGCTAGTCGGCTGCAGTCCTGCACTCAACCACTACGCTACTGGGACTCAGCCCTTTTCCATCAAATTTTAACTTTACAACTTATACCATAACTGACACACTAAATAGTGTGCACCCAGCTAGGCCTAGGTTAAATAGAAAGTAGATGGTGGCTTTCCCTAAAAGCTGATTTTGACACTATCGGTCATAGAGTGAGGAGCCCTGGTGTTGAAGTGTTTACATGTCACGCTGCTAATGACAAGGGCAATCATTCGAAGCAACCAGCCCACTCCTAGGGATAAAGACGGGGCGCTTTTCCCTTCCCTCAAGAGTGACAGCCCTGGAAACTCACAGGGGCAATTCTATCCTGTCCTACAGGGGTCACTGTGGGTCGGAATGGTCTCAAGGGCAGTGGAGTCTCCCACAAGGGGATCCCTCCAAGCCCCCAAACAAACAACACAAGCCAAACCATGGCTTTGACGGAAGGACATAAAAGGAGGCAGTCGAGTAATTTATTAAGAGTTAAAAGAAGAAACTCTAAAGCCCGATTGCTTGAAGTACCTGATCCCACCAGTGTCATCCACTGTGTGACCTTGGGGCAAATTAGTGTCTCCAAATTTCATCTCGTCATCTATAAAATGAAAAGGACAGTACCATCTAGGCTAGCTAGCTCATAATAAGCAAATGCCAAACTCATAGGAAACGCTCAACAATTGTTAGCCAGCCTCGAGAGCACCTTTCCTACGGACATGTCTAAATGTGGTGCTCAGAGGACCAAGAAGACTCTTGCCACTCTTGGGATATCTTCAAGCAAGATTCCTAATCGTATCAGTTGAGGGAGCTCTGGTGGGATAGTGGTTACAGTGGATTGTGATCCACAAGATCTGCAGTGTAAAACCACAAACTGCAGGGGGCGTGGAGAAAGAGATTTTTATTCCGGTAAACAGTTATGGTCTCAGAAACTCACAGGGGCAGTTCTACCCTCTTCCCATTGGCTCCCTAAGGGTCGGCATCAACTTAACAGCAGTGAGTGAGTGAGTGAGTGAGTGAGTGAGTGAATACCATATGAGCTTTTGCCTGCAGCTATTCAACAGATCGATATTCTGTGGGGAAGTGAAATTTCATAATGTAATTCTTCTATTGTCTCTATCTCCTACCTGATGACTGGGTGGGACTATGAAAGAGGGTGGGTGAAATAATAGAAGGGACTGAAGGGTGAAACACTAATAGAAGGGATTGGCCAGCTTTAGCTGTCATTCTTCTGTGGAAAGAGCCATCTCAGAAGCAGAGAGAAAGAGAATTCCCGGGATATCGAGGAAGAAGGGCCACTAGTGGAGTACATTAAAAATCCCTGTCTGCAGAGGCCAGGGCAACAGGGTCCATGTCACACTGAGAACAGAGACTCAACCAAAGGAGACCATGAGACTGGGAGGAAGAGCAGCAGGCAGGCTTCCTGGCTCACTGAGGAAGAGACGAAGGTAGCCAGTAGCTGGCCAAATGAAGACCAGAGAGGGCTGCTGACTGAGGAGAGGAGCCACTGTGGACCAATAACTGAATCCTCAATGTTTTGCAATCCTGACTGCGTTAACCTGTTAGCTTCTCTAATCAACCCCTGTCTGTGAAGTCTGTGTGGCAATGCAATGGATTGGCATGTCATGGGACAAACGGTTGGTGTGAGAATGATGGTGGCTGGAGACATGTTTGCCCTTTGCCTTGTGACCTTGGGCGATGGGTGGGTGTGCAAATGGATGCTCCTTCTCCCTGGTGTAGCCTGAGCTTGTCAGATGTGGGTGGCCTCCACCCCGTTTTGTTTGGTTTTTGCAACACACGTAGTCAGGCCACTTCAAAGAACCTTCAGGAAGTGTACTAGGTGGGGCTGGGAATGGTGACGATGGTGGGGTAGGTGAGGCGGGGGAGCTATGAGGAAGCTTTCAGAGGACCTTACAGTGCCTATTCCTTTCACCTTAATGCTTCTTTTTGCACTCTTCACGTAAGAGGGATGAATAAGAAATGAGTACATCTCGAAGTTTGAACAAGATCTTTTGACTCACTCAGTGCTAATTCTGCATGGGCATTAGCCAGGGAAGAGGCAGAGCAGGGCACACTGTCTGACAGATAGCTGGCCCCCCACCTGTTTCCTTAATTGCACAGCTGTCCACCTGGGACGAAGGTCTCAGCAGCCACACGGGCCCTGGAAGCCTTCTGATTTCTCTTGCCAACACAGCAGTCTGGTCTGGTCTGTGTGCACGGGAGAGAGGACAATGGAGAAATAGAAAAGGGGGCTTCAAACAACAGTTCAGGGGGGATGGAATTCACAGGAAAGGAAAATTTTCTATGAGCTTTTCAAACCCCCCTCCTACCTGTGAACAGAGATGGCCCAGGAATCTCTCCTGCCAGCCATCCCTCATGGCCACTAAAAGAAAAGAAAGAAAAAGAAAGAAAGAAAGAAAAGGTACAGTGTAGGCCATGGACCTTAGTACTGCACTCCCACTATCCCTGTGCGGCTACTGGAGACATTAGAGACAACTCATAGCACATGTTTAGGGAGGGAAGATTGCTTTTTCCTAGACTGGATTTCAAAGATCATCCTGTGAGCCCTGGGGGTTTGCAATCAGACCTTGATACCTCAGCATATAGGCTGAGAATTCGCCCAGCTAGCCTCGAAAACTCTGGTCAACCACGGTTCCATCGAATATAAGCTGTTCCCTTTTCTGATGCCACCCTTAAAAGGTGCATCTCAATTTGGATGCAGGTACTCTTAAAATTGTCACCCCCTGCTTGGCCCTCATTTCCATTGCCTGCCCATATCACCTGTGGACTTCAAAGATCACTTACTTTCAAGGAGAACGCATCCTCTGTCATGGTAGCCCAGTGCATTACATAAGACCGCCCTTTCTAACACTGGCCCAAGAAGGCCCAAGAGGCCAGGCTGAGGGGCTACGGCCAGAGAGGTGTCCCTGCAGGCCCTGCTAAGGAGACGCTGTCTGGCTGAGTTCTGATCCTGAACTATGTATAACCTGTTCCTTCCGTACCAAGCCCATGATCCTGAGAACTATCTGCCACTGTCACAAATGGACCCCAACAGACAGGCGGGGGTGGGGGGTGGGGCAGGGGTCAGTGAGTCACAGAATGGGTCCAAAGTGGAGGTGTGTTCTGACCTCAGCACCGGAGGAATCAGGAAGCTGGAGCTTGTAAAGTTAGATGGTTCCCTCATGCCTCGGCTGGCCCAGAAAGGTTCAAACAGGCAGCATGAGCACCGTCCCAATACTCCCCCCAGTGGTCCTGGCTCAGCACGCTTCTGAATTGCCGTCTTGCTGGCAGTGGCCGTCCCTGGTAGTGGTGCCGGGTATGTACCCAGCAGATATTGCTGCGGCGTGCATGCCAGCCTGGGGCCTCTCTGAAGCATACTGCCACGCCTGCCTTTCCAGGGTTTTCCTTGGTGTGTTCAAATCTTGTGGCGAGTACTTGGTACTCTTCATCATTTGAGCCACTTTGGGAAGGGCCTTAAAACACCCACTCCCCTATCAAACCTATGGAGTGGGCAAGGGACGGGGGGGGGGGGGGGGGTAAGAATTTCCACATTTAGGGCTGAGCCCCGGTGGCATAGTGGTTGAGTGCCGGACTGCGGCCCACTGGGTTGGCGGTTCAAATCCTGCAGCAGCTCTCCAGAAGCAAGGCTGGGCCTCCTACTCCCACCAGAGGGCAATGATACCCAATGATTCCACATTTAATAAGCACCCCGAGGAGCATCCCAGAGTTGAGCCTAGGGATCTCACTTGAGGAAACGCTAATGTCGAGGTCAGACCCCAGCACAGTGTGCTTCTGAGCCGCAGAGGCCCTGGGGCCCCTCCTACTCTGGAAGGCCTGCCCCTTGGTTTTAAAGCTTAGCTTTGTCTCCTGAGGAGCCCTGGTGGCAGGGTGGGTTAGACATTGGGCTTCTAAGCATAAGAGTTCACCTCTCCAGGGAGAAAGGCAAGACATGCAGCCTTTGAGAGCCACGCTGGGGCAGTGGCGCCCTGCCCAATAGGGTTGATATGAATCAGAATCAATTGATGGCAGTGAGACGGCAGGTGGCTCTGTCTCTCCTGAGTACTCTAGCTCCTCATCACTTAGGCCCCATCACAGACATCTTCGTGTCCCTTACTCCCCAGAGGGTCTAGCGTTCCAACTCTTGCTCAATCAGACTTGGCCCTCTCGCTTCCCAGCAGGAAGAGGCGTCGCCGGTCCTAAAGCTGTGTGTTCTCCGACCACACCCGGCAGATCCTCTTTTTTTGCATCTGCTTATCCAAGTAATTTCCGGTTCCCGGATGCAGCACTTCCTCCCACCTCTCTATCAGATGTGAGAGCTTTTCCTGGCTCCCCTCTAGCTGGGAGTGGAGAGGTCAAAGGCCAGCTCTGGGTCAAGAACACCACGGACTTCACTGGTTACAAGCAAATACAAACTAGTCTGTTCTGAACGGTCCCCTGGGGGGAGACTTCTACTGTACAATTATACACAAGATCGGTTCACATTTGGGGGCACGGAGTTAACTGCATCCATGCTCACTTTACAAATTGTTGGAATCCGAACTTTCGGGAAGAAACCCTGCTTTTGTAAGCCTTACCACCTATTCTGTGCAGAAAAGGCAGTGTCACTAAACGAACGCATGGCACAGCCCTGCTGGTGACTTAATAAGCTCTGCTGAAATAATTAATGACCACTAGAGGAGCTTGCCTAACTCCATACACCAACTGCATTTTTGCAAAAAAATAAAAATCTACATGAGCAAATCCATATCTTAAATGTTAAAAAATCAAATTTTTTAAAAGAAGAAAGCCTGAAAAGAAAAATGGGGAAAACTTAAAAACACCATGTTACAAAGAAATATAAATTCTAGTGCACAAAGAACTGAAAATAATTTCTTTGGTAATGAGAAACACATCCAAACAAAAGTTGAAAGAGCAATTAAGCAATGATTATACAAAATGCAGGATCCTTTTGTAAGGAGAAATATCTAATTCGGCTAGTTTTATTTTTTAATCTATGCCATCTGGAATGGATTCTCGGTAGTCCTCCAAATTTTTTTTTTTTTTACATAAAAGGAAGAAAACTTAAAAGAAATGTAGAGAATTTTCTTGTGAAGAGTCTATAATTGAACAAATGCCTATTTTTTAAATTATTGCACAAGACTCTAGAAACCTAAGCTTACGTATCACTTCATAGTTTATAAAACTTCAGCTCTACGGTGGCTTTCAAACTAAATTTGCTAGAACCTCTCTGTTATGAACAGCTTACCTAATAACTGCAGGGAGTCACTTCCATTTCCCCAGTCCCCAGAGGTAACCCAATGCCTTAATGGGTTATGGCGCAACCCATCCCCTTCTGAATACACAGGGCGTTCAGTGCTTCTCCCCTCCTCCCACCCACTCCAACCCAGATGTGTTGGCTGGAGAACCCTCACATCAGAAGTTGACTCTACAGTAATAGCAGGGACTGCAGAATAGGAAGACCCAGATGTCTGTCTTCCTCGAAGAGACAGGCCTTGACCTTCCAATGAAGAGAACTGGGAGCTTCAATGGGAGTGGATAGAGTTCTGCATCCATTGAGAAAGCTGAAGAGCTTGAAGGAGAAGGAGGTAAAACAGCTCGGATGCAAAGAAGGAAAATTTGCCCTCACGGCATAGTGGTTATGCATTGAACTGCCATCTACAAGGTCAACAGTTTGAAGCCACCATCCTGCACTGAGGGAGCTTCACAGGGGCAGTTCTGCCTTGTCTTACAGAGTTTCTGTGAGTTGGCATGACTTCAGGACAGTGAGTTTGTTGGTTTGGTTTTGCGGGACTTGGACAAAAGAGAGCAGGAGAAGAAGCAGTTACTCGGGGTTCCTGAAGGTTATGGTTGACAGCGAATGCCTCCAAAGCCAATCATGTTCTTATGTTAGCACTGTGAGGAAAAACCTTGATCTTGCACATTAATGACAACTACAACAAATGGTACCCTTTCCTTATACCTCAGGGCCCCCGGTGTAACACATGTAATATGGAAGCCAATGGGATAAGGACTGAAGGAACACTTCAACTTCATTTAGGTCTCACAAAAGCACCCAAATGCTGGGTTTTACCTGTACAGAAAGAATGCCTGATACCAATGCATCTGATTGTGTCAATAGCAACTAGAACACATCTGGCCCCCAATTTTTAAAAAGACAAAATTCACACCTTGCTCCCAGCAAGTTTCTTTTTTTAAACCATTGCTCTCTGTCTCATAACCTCAAAATTATAGGGCCAACTCTAGGATTCACAGTACAAGATGACCAAGGTGGTACCAATAACACCAACACATGAAGGGGCCTCCCCAAACAAGCCAAATAAACAGTCATCCAGTCAAGATTGGACCTTGAATCCAAACTTCTAGACCCAAACTATCCACTAGAGTCATGTGCCGTTTATTTTATCCAATGCCTGCTCTTCTCTTCACTGTAGCTGTGAGGATCATAAGCAGCTGGTATTCGTTTCTTTGGGTCAAAGAAATGTCTTTTGGTAAAACAAACCACAGCACCACTACATGGCAGAATTGACTTGATAGTGGTTGAGTTTGGGTTTTAGTTAGAAAGAGAAAGGAAGGAAGGAAGGAAGGAAGGAAGGGAGGGAGGGTGAGTGAGTAGGAGGGAAAGGCAGTGCTGAGTTATTGTGACAGGGACCTTCAACTACTCCCCATGCCCCCAAAAACCAATGCATTTGCTGCCATCGAATCAATGCTGACTGACCATGACCAACCCCCCACCCCCAGCCCCGCCCCCACCCCCGGTGAGTCTCTGTGACTACCTGTTCATGGGAGTAGAAAGTCCACTCTCTATCCTTAGGAGCTGCTGGTGGTCTTGAACCACACACTATGCAGATCCCAGGCACACACATAATGACTACACCACCAGAGCTCCTACCACAGAGACCTTGTCTACAGGTCTGAAGACGCCATCTAAGCCGTCAAGGAAAGCATCTGTTTACCCCAGAATCAGACAGTCCATGGGATCCATGAGCCATTCCTATGGAACCCACGGTTGACTACGTTCTAAGATGGTCAATAATCCCAACACCCCAGTCCTATATCCCAATCTTTCTCTATACGTCCACTAGAGAACAATGAAAAGAAAAAGAATCTTTAGAAGTTAAAATAGAACCACTTCTTCGTGGTTCTCTTAATTCTCCCTCCTTTTTCACATCTCTTTTAAAGAACTGAAATCAAACTTAGCAACTGAATTGATGTCAAGGATGTGGAAAGCTCCATTCTTTCCCCGTATACTTTTGCTTTATTGTTCTAGGAAGCGGTTTAAGGCAGTCAGCTAAAGGGTAGCGTGGCTATCAGGTGAGGGCAATTGAGTTCCGCCAAGTCCTAGCACAGAACGAACGAGGCACTGCCTGGCCCAGCACCATCCACACAACTGTTGGAGCCACGTTGAGGTCACTCTGTCACTCTGGGCTTCCTCTTTTTCATGGCCCTTCTACTTTACTGACCACGATGTCCTTGTCCAGAAGCTGGTTTCTCCTGATAGCATGTCATAAGTATGTGAGATCAAGAGTAATAAAGGGTACAGATATATTCATAGTGCCCGCTAAGGCAATTCCAAAATTGGTCAACCACATGAGAATCGTATTTCCCAATCAGACACATATGACTGCATACATATTTGGGACTCACTCAGCCCCCCAAAACCTCAAAGCCTATTTTACAAAAAAGAAAGGAAAAAAATCAGGGTAGATAAAATAAAAGGAAGCACTACATTGCGCTGTTATTAAGTTAAAAATGTTTCAATGTAGCTTTAAGTGTTTTCTTAATGTGTTTTGTACATAAAACGATAACAGTATATACTACAATAAACATGAAGAACTGATGTCAGATACCTAATTGTTCCAGCTTATTTTAAAATTTCACATAAAGACAGCCTTGGGAATGGAGCTTGTTCATAATCCAAAGATTTCCTTGTACCTCAGGAATTCAAGGAGTACTGCTACAAATTTATAGAGACCTTTATTGAGCACAAAAATATCAAAATGTGAAGCTACTGTTTCTGGGCCCAGCCTGTGTGTGGAGATGTGCACAGAGAGCAGTGTCTCCGGGTCTCTCCAACCCTGCTCTGCAGAACTCCATGCTCTGATTTTGTGCCCATCAAAATGGAAGTTTCCTCTTCCCAGGGGACTAAAATGGTATCTCTTTGCGATGCTCTTTGAGTATGAGAACAAATTACATTTAGGTTGCTAACCACAAGATTCAAATTCGAACCCACCAGATGCTCCACAAGAGAAAGGCTTGCTACTCCCATAGAGAGTGAGTCTCAGAAACTCACAGGGGCAGTTCTACCAGCCGACTGAGTAGCTCTGAATTGGCACTGACTGGAGGGCAGTGAGTTTGTTTTTTCCCCTACATCATACTGGTAAATCCCAAACTTACTCCTGGTTACAATTCACTCCAGAAATCACCTTCGTTAGTCCCAATCTTGTTTCAAAAGGCTAATGGAAAGACCAGCTCTTTGAGCTAGTTCAAATGCACACGGCACTTTCGGCACTCGTCCAACTTTCTGAAAGCTTGCTGAGGTGATACTGAACCACATAAACCTATCACATACGAAGTAGAAACCTAGCAGCATTTTCTAAACTTACTCCCATGTACAACACGGTGTTCACCTGACATCCAAGTCACTTAACATCCTATTTCACGGAACAAGCCACGGGCAGTCTTTAGTGGCTCCTTTACTCAATCTGCACAGGTTGTTCGACAAGTTTGTCTTCAACTCATGAATAACGCAGGACCTATAACTATACTTGCGAACACTGATCTCTTTCAGCATCAAGATTTTCTGCTTCTTTTTTCATCACATGGTACAATGGGCATGCCTTCAAATTGCTTAATATAAACGATGAGTATCGCATCTTAGGAATCACTCAGAGTAAATATTCATTTTCAGATACCACAGAGTTGAGGAGCTACAGCGGATTGCAAAACTCACTGCCATTCAATCAATCTGACGCACAGAGACACTACTGGGCAGCAGAAGACTTCCCAGTGGGGCTTTGAGGTTGTACATCTTTATGGGCGCAGATCACCACATTTCAGAGCACTGCCCAGAGCAAATTAACCACTGTGCTATCATGGCTCCTTGTAGAGCAGATTAACCAAACACCTTAAAATAAAAAGAACTGTTAAAAGTTAAAAACTGGTGACTGAAATACCTTACTTATATGAAAAGGCAATAAAATTGGCTATATAGATTTGCATGAGCGCACAGCCATGTACAATGGATGGGCTTTCCATGCAGCAAGGGTTGTCAAGCCTTGAACCATGGCTTCTTCTATCCAGGAGCTTAACACATGGCAAAGCCATGACTGTAAATTCTGAACCCTGTAACAAGTTAGACATGCAACAGCTAAATGTATGTAAATTCATCTACCACATGCAGTTATAGGAAAATGACAAAATAAATTTAGAGGTCAAAAGAATTTTCCTTAATATGTAGAAGGCATACACAGTCTTGCTCAATATTGAAAATTTGGATTGATTTCAACAGTCAATTTATCTGGCTTCCATATACATTTTAAAAAGCAACAAGTAGAAAACCTGGACTTAAGAGTGGGGAAAGGAGAAACAAAAGAGAAGTGATATCTTTGGCAAAGATGAATATGATTAGGGTCTAAAATTTTTCATAGTACATGTGGACGAGTCAACCCGGCAATCCAATGAAAACTGGGAAAAAGACACGAACAAAACTTCATAGAAAAAGACAATCAAGCAGCCCACAAACACAGGCAAAAGGGCTCCCCACCGTTAGCCCTTAGAGACATGCACACCCAAACCACAACGCCCATCTCACCTTTACAAACATGAAAATGATGTTTAAAAAATGAAAATAAACAAATGCTAGCCAGGTTGCGAGGACACTAGAATTTTTATAAGAATGCTGGTGGAATTGTTAATGGTCTAGCCATCGTGGAAAAGCCCCACATTTTTCAGAAAGGTAGAAATAGAAGTAGCTTACAATCCAGCGATCCCACTGCTAAGAAGAGCAGGGACTCCAGAAGACATGGGGTGTTCCCTGCTGCATTCGTTATTCACAACAGCAAGATGGAAACCACCTCGGTTCCTATCATCAATCGGGTGGGTAAGTCAACTCAGGGACGCACACACCCTGAAGCAATAACTGAAAGCAGTGAGGAATTATGAAACATCTTTTAATCAGAATGAATCTGGAGCCTCTAATGCTGAGTCAAATAAGTCAATCACCAAAAGCCAAATGTATGACTACACAATTTTTTTATGAAATCAAGAAAAACACGCACACCCAGGAAGCAGTGGTGGGAGAGGGAGAAGTCACTTTCTCGGTAGTCTACAGTTGCTGGTCACTTTCCGTGATGGCAAGGTAATGTACTGGGGAGGTCAACGCGACTTGACCAAGGGACATAAAGACAATACAAGGTGCGGGAGGAAAAGGGGCAATTCCAGAAAACGCTAGAATGGATGTAATTTTGCAAGAACTGTAAAAACAACCAAAATGTGTGTGTGGTTCTGGGGTTCTCCATGTGTTTAGAAAGGCTTTGGGTTTATAAAGAATGCAGGGGCATGTCAGGAAGCTTCAAAAATCAATGGGAAAAAAAAATTCTACTCTCTTTTCATTCCATTTTCCCTGTTTGAAGCGCCCTCTTACATTTGAAGGCACACGTGTCAAGGTTAGCCAGTTTGTGAGCCGCACATATATTCAGGTATGTAACTCACCACAGGAAGGGCGCGATTACAGAAGCTCTCTGGCCACATCAGAGTCACTGGAAAGGTGTGCTTACTGAATTAGGAGGGTCAGTCACGTGGACTAACATAGTTCTCAGAGGCACTGTTCTAGATCCTTGAGGGGTGTGGAACACCGTCTTCGGAAACAGGGCCTGCCGTCAATTCCTGTGGGACTAAAGAGAAGGAAGACAGAGGCAGGAGCAAGGGAGCAAGGGAGCAAGGAGTTCTACAGGACTGGCAGCCGGTGCGGCAATCACAGCCTCCTCTAACCTGACACCTGAAGAACTAGACCGCGCGCTGCGCCCACAACCCACCAATCTCACCAGGAGCACTAAGCTTCCCAAACCAAACTCATGGCCATGCGATCAATGCTGACTCAGAGCATCCCATGAGGGCGCCGAGAATGGCCCCTGGAGGGGGTTTGAGACAGTAACTCTACAGGAGTGGCCAGCCTGTCTTTCTCCTCCCCCCTGGAGAACCAACATCCCTCCTTAAGCAATCTACTACAGGGCACCAGAGTGTCAACAGCTAACCCGAAAGCGAGCATGAAGACGGGGAGGGGCTGGAAAGTTGGACCCCTGAAGTAGAACAAAGAGAAGGGAAGTAATGTGATTGCTGTGGACATATCGTATGTATTTTAACCACAGCACGAGGAATAAACTTAAAAACTGTTACCAGGAACCTACTTTCCTATGCAATCTTTCCCCTGAAACAACAAAATATTACTTTTTTAAAATAAAAAGAGCTAAGATGCAGTGGTGACTAGTTGACCGTGCCTGATAGCATATAACGTACCATGATGGAGGACCTGTCTTGTCAGAAGAGGCCTGGCGATGTGGTGGGCTATGTGTTCGTCTGCTGCAATCTCAGCGGCTAAAACCCAACAGTCATTCCTCAGGAGAAGGACGCGGCTTTTACGCCTGCTTGTAAATACTAGCAGCTTTGAAAGCCTCCAGAGATCATTCTACTCTGTCAGAGGGAGTCACGAGGAGTCTGAATCGGTTTGATGGCAGTGAGTCTGGAGTTTGGTGCAATGGTTCAACAACAAACCACTTCATAAAAAAATCATTCTGCAGGTTCATCAATGATAAAACACGCACGTGCACTCCTTAAAATGGACTCGGCAGAAATACAGGGCCTGAGGAGTGAGAAGACCTGGGTTTTCGGAAGCAACAAGGCTGGAAAAAAATCCCTTTTATTAAGTGTACTTTCATGTTGCTGTGAGTAAACTACCAAGTTGAATGAGATCATCGCTAAGGTCCCTTGCATCTCCAAACCACAAAACCAAACTCATGACCAAAGAGTCAAAGCCAACTCACGGTGAGTCTGTGGGCTTCTAAGACTGTAACTTTACAGGAGTGGAAAGGCTCTTCTTTAAACAAGCATTTCTCCAACTGTGCCATGGAAGACCAAACCAGACCAAATTCACTGCCATGGGCTCAAGACTGACTCAAGGGATCGGCTGTGGGTTTCCAAGCCTGTCACTATTGAAGGGAACAGAAAGCTCTGCCATTTTCTCTGGCAGATGTGGCCTGCCCGCCATGAGGAACACTACCCGGCATATAAGCACTGGCTGCAGAGAGTGAGTATTCCAGGACCATTCTAACTACTGCCTATAAATGAGTTAACATCCCCAGGCTGCTCACAAGAAGGGTGGAGGTTAGAACCCCAGCAAAAGTGCCAGGGGTGGCGGAGGGGCATGCGTGGGGGGGGGGGGGGGCCTTGGTGGGCCCTCCTTCTAACATTAAACCCTCAGAAGCCCACCTCTACCCTGACACACACTGGAATGCTACAACTGCTGTCCATTAGAGCAGAAGTTCTCAACCTGTGGGTCACAACCCCTTTGGGGGTTGAACGACCCTTTCACAGGAGTCACCTAAAGCCATCGGAAAACATATTTCTGATGGTCTTAAGAACGAGACACCACTCCTCTATCCATCCCCAGGTGGGCCCACCTATGAGTACCCGCCGTGAAGACCGTTACTCAGCCTGCACCATGCTTCAAGACAACATTTCATTTATTTGTCATTAGAAATAAATATTTCACCATATATATATTGATATATCGTTTTTGGGATTCATCACTATGTTTTAATGATGTTCAATTTGTAACAATGAAAACACATCCTGCCTATCAGATATTTAAAGGACGATTCATAACAGTAGCAAAATGACAGTGATGAAGTAGCAAAGAAAGTAATTTTATGGTTGGGGATCACCACAGCACTGAGAAACTGTATTGAAGTTAGGAAGGTTGAGAACCACTGCACTGGATGGCAACTGGTGGGTTAGTGGGTACAGCAGCAAATAATTCTAGAAAGCAACAAAACAGATAAAGCTTGACAGACTTGTTTAAGAAGATCTCCTCGCTCCCCACCTCTCCTCACCCCTCCTCCCACCCCCTCCCTGGCTAATATACATAGTTACTTTCTGTGTTCCTTTCCTAGGGCTTGAAACAACCGAAACTCGTTGTCCCTGTTTTGTAAGCCAGGAGTCAATTGTGTGAGGGAATCCCGTTCTCCTGTCCTAGGACAGACGGAAGAGCCTCTGGTCTCCCTAGCTTCCAGTGGCCGCCCCAGGCATGCCTTGGCTTGCAGCTGCAACATAACTTACGTGATCATATGGCAGCTCCCCTCGGCCGGTCTCTGGATCTTGTCCCTTCTTTCAAAGGGCAACCCTCAGATCTACCGGACTCCAGAGGACTATGTCCTGACCAACTCACAGTATCTTCACAGACTCAAGTGACAAATAAGGTCATGTTCACAGAAAGAAAGCATTAGGGCTTTAACTTTTTTCTTTTTCTTTTTTTCATTTTGGAGAAGGCACAATTCAATTCAGATCATCTCCAAGACAAAATATATACTATGTAGTGTCCCCCAAGGAATCCTGGTGGCATAGTGGTTATGCACTAAGCTGCTAACCACAGGGGCAGCAGTTCAAAAGCAACAGTCCCTCTAGGGAGTGCGAGAAGAGGGGACTTTCTACACCGCACAGAATGACAGACCCGGCAATCCACAGTGGCCAGCGGAAATTCTACCCAGGGTCACTGGGGGTCAGGAGTTTGGTGGTGGTTTTTGTTGGGAGTGTTCCCCTCAAGTTTCTTGGAACCCTGAATATTTTCATTCCTCAAATACTTTCAACATTCAACACAACCCAAGTAGCTTAGGGAGGGCAATTTTGTTGTTTTAAGCAACTTTAGAACAATAAACTTCAGAAATTTAAAATCAGCTACTAAAAGAAGCAAAAATGCTCACATAATGTTTCGAAGGCATGAAACCGAAATAGCATCTCGTCGGCATCGACTGCAGCCCTCAATCTTACACAGTAACTCATTTGAAATAAGCAGTGGAAAATTGAGAGTGGATGCTACAATCCTTTCCATTTGACCGATGAGAAAGCACTGCGTGTCTCTGTCAGATCACTCTCTTGCCAGTAGTGACTTTTCTGCTAATAAATGCAGTGATCCCAATCTCCGTCCACTTTGACAAGTGTAGGCTTTCCAGAGCCAGCCCTCCAAGAGAGGTTTCTGAGTAAACTCCCGAGTTGGGTGACAGAATCAAGAAAGCAGCACAGCAGGTATAGTGCTTGCCACAGGTGACTCTCCCAGCTGCTCGCCATATATAATGGCACCTAATGATCTAATGCATTAAGTAAATATTATCACTATTTTTGCTGCTGAGAAAATTACAACCTAAAGGGTTTAAGAAATGTGCTCACAATTATAGAACTAATAAATGATGAAGTTATAAATCACACCGAAGGCCCTCTGTTTTTCTTTTCCTTTTTTTTTCTTTTTAAGTGACCTCTGATGCTTGAAATGGTTTGAGGGTGATTTTTGAAACTTAACTTTGGCTTGTGGTTCTTTTTATAAAAATTAACATTTTATTTTGATTTGTGGTTCACGGTTGACTGAAGTTGGGAAAATGATTTGATTTATACAAATGTTAGAGCAGTAGCTATCTAGGAAGGGAGGTTTGAATTATACAAGAGCCACATCTTAATAATTTTAACCATATGAGTCCTTAGTATGAACCAAATGTGTACGTAGGGGTATATGTATGTATGTATAGCTCATAAACTTTGGGTAGGTAGTTGGGAGAGACCAGCCCCTGGGAAGGATGCCTTGCTCGGTAGAGAGAGACAGTGAAGGAGAGAAAGACCTTCAACTACATGCATCGACATAACAACTGCAATGGTGGGTTTCAATATGACCGTGACTGTGAAGAGGGCACAAGACCCGGCAGAGTTTCATTCCCTTGTGCACACTGAGTGGGAACCAGCTGGAGGGCATGAACCGAGGACAACACTACGAGCTAAGAAGTGCCATCAGTCTCCCTGGAACTACTCAGCGCCCTAACACCACGATCATGACGTTCGAGGTTCGCCTGTGTGACATTTCACTTCTCCCCCCCTTCTCACTCCCGGGGACTTTTCTTTAGAACTGACCATCACATCCGCCCTCCTCTCTGTTCTCAGAGTCCATTACAGCTTTTCATCTCCCCTTTCTGGAGCTGCATGCTCTCTGAATGTCACCGCAGACACAACATACCAATGTCAAGCACCATGATCCAAAGACCTGCCCCTCACAGACCTCTGGAGAAGGCTCTGAGCTTCCTGCTGACTCAGCCCACTCAGCTCCCCTGGACCACTCTTCAAATTCACCTCTCCCTGGAATGCGCACCCGACTCCAGGGAGAGATTGCTTCAAGTCTTTTTATCACACTCCTCAGACCTAGAGCCCCACTTTTACTGTTCTTTACATCTGAAAAGAGGACCCTGCCCTTCTACCATGCCAGCTTCCCCTACAGGGAAGCTTCCATGGACCTCCTTTCCTTCCTGAGTCTAGAATGCTCCACCCTTTCTCCTTCGCCTCTGGGAGGAGAGTCCCCCTTCCCAGTAAGGAAAATCCTGCCCTCGGTCCCTTCTGAAAGAAAAACCCATTTCTCGAGTCCCCCGCACCACCATGCCCCCACCCCTTCCTTATATGCCACTATCTACAACGTGGGAGAAAGACTGGCCTTCCTACTCCAGTGAAGACTGGCAGTCTCAGAAACCAGGGGGGCAGTTGGCCTCTCTTCTACAGGGAGGCTAGGAGTTGGCATTCACTCAATGGCCGGAAGCTGGAACGGGGTTTTCATCTACAACCATCTTCATCTAGTAGAGGGGTCTTGCCTCTGGGCAGTTACTTGCACAAACTTCCAAGGAACTGCTGCTTCCTCTTGGCACTCGATTTTCCCAATGCCACGGCCTCTTCACTCATTCACGCTACACACCTCCAAAGCAGTGCGTCTCCAGTTTTCTAACGCCGTGACCCTCTCACCCACTTCCTCACATGGTGGTGACCCCGTATCTGGGCGCATCTGCATGTGAGCAGACCTGCCTGAGGATGGATAGGCGAGTAGTTTCTCAGTTCCTAAGATCATGAGAAAAGTGGTCTTCGGGGACCCCTGCCAAAGGGGTGGCGACCCACAGGTCGAGAACCCCTGTTGTATCATGTGTTTCCTATTACTCTTACCTTCCTATTTCTCATCCTCCTTCTAGAGGCACCAGAGGATCTCTCAATGGTTAGGTCCAACAGCCATCGTCTTGGACTTTGTCTTCCGTGACCTCATGGCAACACTTCCTAGAGCTAGCCATCTTTTCTGGAAACTGGTCTACCTTGCTTCTGCGATCACACCACCTCCTGAGTCTCCCAACATTTGGCAAGGTCTTTCCCTAACTCTGTCAAAGGCTCCTCCTCCTGCCTTCCTAGCACCGGATCTCTGCTCCCTGTGAGCCTCTCTTAGCTCTACAGGCAGCCCCATGGATTCCATGTGCAATCTCGGAAGAGATTTTGAGCTTTTCCCCTAGAGGCCCAGTTCGGCATCTCTCATTGCTTACTGGGAACTTCTACCTGGAATGGGAATGCAGGCGGCTTCCTGCAGCCATATTAAAATACTCAAACCAAAGGCATGGCCTTTCCTGACGAATTGAGGGTATTGTGGCAAGATGAAATACTCTGAATTACTTCCTTCCCTCAGGCGGGTCATCCTCCATGTCTTTAGAGAGGCGGAGAGTCTTTTAGCATCACCAGTGCATTTAAGTAAGACAGACGGTTATAGCCTGACTCTCACGCAGCAGTTCCAATATAAAGCACCTGGATGAGGACCCAAGATAAACAAGAAACTCCATGAGGCAGTTTCTACTAAGAAATGTCTACAACCATTCTCCTGGATGGGGAAGCCGCCGTATGGCAGTATTTCTGGAATGGGGAGTGTGGCGCTCCTCGCATTCTTAAGTTTGAAAATTTTCACTTGTGAGAGACTGTCTTGGGCCCGGCAGGACACTTTGTAGTCTACCATGTGGACATCAAATGTACCCTGGTCATGTAGCAACCCCAACCCCCTGGATTCCTAACTTTACCTTGTAAACTCCTGTAAGTGAAAAGCTGGTTCCCTCTTGCCACTAGGCTCAGGGCAAACGAAAGTGCAGAACTTTCTCATTTCCCTATCACTGAAGAATAGAAACTAGAGCATCCCAGTCAGTCATCAACCAAACTGGGATCATTCTATGTGTACACTATCTGGAAAGCCATGACCTATAAGACACGCACTCGATCCGACACCATTTGACATCTTTGTCAGTGGTGATGCTTTCTGAGCCTACGCTCATCTCCATTTCATCTTGTTTCTGATTCCATTCCCCGCACCCTCCCCAACTGAATCGCTACTCCGTGGGCACGTTAAACTGAATTATTCATAACTTTGCCAATAAAACCCCTACTTTCTATCTTCAAGTCTTTGCTGTCACCTTCCCTCTGCCTGAAATGTCATCTTCCATGAGGGAACCAATGACTCCAAGTCCCAAGTTGGAACTTCTGGCATCCTATCCAGCCACTCCCTCGGCCTCCTCCTCTTCCCTATCTTCACAGAATCTTTTCAAAGGCACAGTGCCCGTTCACAAACTGTAGTCTGCTCTGACTATCTCCACGGAAAACTGCTAATACACGGAGTATTTTACACCCAAGATCAAGGGGTTCATGCACTTATCCAAAAACAAAATGAAACCAACACACAATAAAACCCAGCTTCTTCCCAACTCAGAGAGCTGACTCCCCAGAGGACCACTGCTCCGGGTGACTTCCGAGGTTGTCGGTCTCTGAGGAAGCTGACCACCCACCACAGCGCATGGGCTGCCAGGTCTGACCTGTCCATGGGCAGGCCAGCACTCTCACAATGGTGCCCCCAAGACTCCTTCATGCCCAGGTGGTATAATGGGTCATTTCAGCCTCCATTTACATCCTAAGGAACCATCTGTCTCAAGAACCTTTGCAAATTAATACAACACACTCAGTAAGTGTTTATCTCGGTGTTTCCATTACGCCTCCAGTTTTTAACAGTGCATACCCTCAGAGATGAGAGAGGCGCCCTGGAGGCATAGTGGTTCCACACTGGACTGCTAACTGTAAAGTCAGCAGTTCGAAACCACTCAATGCTTGTTTGGAAAAAGACAAGACTTTTCACTCCCATGAAGAGTTAAAAGTCTCAGAAATTTTAACTTGAACTTGAACTTGAACTGAGTTAAAGTCTCAGTTAAAGTCTACCCCATCCTACATGGTCACGATGAGTAGGCATAAACCCGATGGCAGAGTCTGGCTTGGTTTGGGGAGACAGAGGTTCAATTCATTGATCCATGAACAACACAGAGAAACAAAAGTAACTCTCTAAAATCTCTGAATTGACCTTGTTGTTCAGAAACACTTCCAAACAGGTGCTCTCCACCCAGTTCTCCAAAGAGGAGAGAGAGAAGACACTCAGTCTTAGGAGGCATTAGGTGACGGAAACAGTGTCAAGGGAGGGAAAAAACAACACAGGATGGTAACTGCTAAGATGATGAGAAACAAGAAGGCCGCATGTCTCTTCCCCAACCCATGTATTCAGACAATGATGGGACTTCTCAGATTTTGTAGCATGAGAGACTAACTCATAAAATCAAAACCCAACATGGCAAAACGCCTTTCGCTTTCTCCCTCTCCCTCTCTGAGACTGTATCTTTCTTCCTCCACACAGGTCCTACGTCCTCTGCCTCTGAGGTGCACACGGCTGGCTCCCTTGGCACATGGAAAGGTCCCCTGGGCTGTGCCTCACCGTGGCTGAAACACAGGCCCGATCTCAGAGAGCACCGTGTAGTCTTTAGAAACTACGAAACACTCCCTGGTTCCCTCTATAGCACAGGCTCTGGTGAGAGAACCTCACCTTCGGTTTAGGCCTTTTCACAGAGCAAGATGTTAAAAAGTCTAGAATGAGAAAAAAATTGTGGGCATAAAATAAATCCAAGGGCATTTAACATAGGGTAGACAGCCTGTGTCATTCACATTAAAATGGATATTAGATGTCCATAATGTGACTGTCTCTAAATACAGCTTCGTGTCAAGAGAAAAACACAGACCATAGCGGCAAGCAGACTATTCGGGGTAGTTACTTTCCTGATGAATAATCCAGAATATGAAAGATAAAACTTTGCCTCCCGGATTTGTGCTGATCAATGATTGCCTTACACTTATTTAAAGAATAGAAGGCCTGCTGAAACTATGTGCATCAAACTAAGAAAAGATCACATGACACAGGAAAACCCTCTGTCAGAAATGGATGCTGTCCCACAGGGCGAGAGCGGGGTTTGTAATGAGCACAAGAATAAAACTCCACCCACCAAGAAGAACAAGCCTCCAATTCCCGGCCCAGAAAACAAGCAGCATCTACAGGTCACGAAGCAAAATTCTCAGTATCATAAATTCTTCAGGCTTCCCTTACAGCTGATAGAGATTAAAAAGGAGATAATTTTTATAGGTTATTTTTTTCACATTATCTTTTCTTGATTGTTCAAAGAGTATATGCTTCCTGTGAGGGAGGAGGACTGGAAGATGGTGGAAGGTGGTCACACATGGTTTACTTAGAGAAAAACCGATTGTTAATATTTTGGCATATAACTCCCAGTTAGTTTCCCAATGCATTTAAGAAACTATACCATACACACAATAAATAATTCTAAAGGTAATCGTATCTAGTTTCGATTGTGTTGCTTTGAAATTACATGTGTTTGAGCGAACAGGTAGAACCAACCCAAATTTGTATCTGGTAGGGTACTGTTCTCTAGTGCACCAGGTTTGGTGCTGGTAGCTGTCACTGAACGCATGTTAATCACAGTACCAAAGCTGGTGCATTCTTTTCATCCACAATTCAGTTTGCTCCATGTCACTCTGCCACCTTTACCAACTCTGGGAAGGGTCTCCTGCTTCCTCACCCTATTGTTAATCCTGTCCTCAAGTTTCCCGAGCCTGTAGAACCAACCGTATGAGGCTCGGCCTCCTCAACAGATAGGAGTTATAGAAACAAACACCCACGACACACCCACGATGTCCAAGGATTGGAAAAAAACCAGTTTATTCTCTCAGTAATCTGGAGATGACATCTTTGGAAAACAAACATATAAACATGACAAAGCAAAGAATGCGGGATATGACCCTGTGCAGGGTGATGAAATCTGTCCATTTTCAAGCAAATTAAAGGTACTATTTTCAATAGCATGGCTATTCTCTTTTTTGGTTCCTGTCCCCAACCATCCATGTTGGCATAAAATAATTAGGTTTGCAAACTCTCCCACCAACAGAAGGCAAATTATACCAAGAATATGTGCAGTACATGAACCATCTTTTATATTATGAGATGCACTTTCCTTTTCTTTTTTAATGTTTTTGGCTGACAACCTCATTGTCAAACTCCAGGTCTTTATTCTTTTTGAGGGTGCCCGCTTTCTAAACATAGTCCCTTCTTAGAAACTGTAAACAAAGTCCATTCTTAGGAGACTGTGCCAAGGTCTCCCAGGACCACACAGAGTCTCCCCCAGGGCCACCTGCTTCGGTGTGTTCGGTGGAGACATTAATAATAATAACCCCTTAGAAGGATTAACAACAACAGTCCTGTGAAGTAGGCAGTTACATTTATTGTTACAGAAACTGAGGAACTGAAAAGAGGGCTAAGCAGAAAGTGCTTGCAAGTGGTAGACTCAAAACTTAAGCCAGGCCAACTAAGGAAGGGCAGATGAAATCTGTGTTATAAGCAGGCCTCAATGAGTATGCTAAAATGCACAAATTGACCTGGCAACATGGGAATATGGCCAAGTTGATGAGTTATTAACATTATGTTTTTACTTTTGTTTTAAAAGTGCATCACCCTTATCCCCACTTCCCTCCGGCCCGAGGGTTGCTCATTGTAGCAACTAAAAATACACAATTTCATTTTGTGTGGAATTTGGGACAAACAAACTAACCGGGCGGACTGGAATTCAAGCAGTTATTTGCTGTTTATCTGGAATTCTAACTGAAAGCTAACTTGGATGCTTGCTACCTGACAACCTCAAGCAAGTAGACTCAATGCCTCCATGAAACAGGCAAAAAAATCACACCAGTGAATCGGAGAGCGACTGGTCCCCAGGCTAAAGTCTGGGACTCCTCTGCAAGCCACGTGTGTTTGGGAGGCAAAGGAAAAGGAAGTGCAGGCAGCCTACAGCTGTCCTTGACTGAGCTTCCTTCTCAAACTCAGCAGACACAGCACTTGAGTGGCAGGACTCGGTTTCCTCCACCAGGACTGTATTTAGACAAACGATGACACTCTCCTATTCAACTACCAAGAACGAACTTGAAAATGAAGTCTCACTCGGGAGGCCAGCTGCCCGGTCTCTCAAAGTAAGGAAAAAATATGTTCAACCCTGAAGTGAACGACAGACAACATAATGAGATGGCAGAAAAAGGGGGCGGTGCTGAGTGCAGAACTCTGCACTCTCCCGGGGCTGTGGGTGAGTCCTCAAGCACAGCCGCTTTGAGTCACAAGCCCCAGAGCCAGCAGCCGCCGATGACACAGGACATGGCTGTACTCAGACATACCAATTTTATTTCCTGCTGCTTTCTGTTAAATGTCCCCTTTTGTGACTTGACTGTGCTGACCTTCTTTAAAAAAAAAAAAAAAACAGATCAGTAGCTATCATGCATCAAAAATCAAATCATTGTGAAAGAAGGGAGAGTGTGGAGTAGAGACCCAAAGCCCATCTGTAGTCAACTGGACATTTCCTTCCAGAAGAGTCATGGGGAGGAGGCGAGCCAATGAAACATACAACCTTCCTCTAGCTCTTTATGTTTTTCCCACCCCCCACCCGCACCCCACTACCATGATTCCAATTCTACCTCACAAATCTGGCTAGACCAGAGCATGTACACCGGTACATATACGAGCTGGCAACACAGGGGATCCAGGATAGATAAATCCCTCAGTATCAATAATGAGAGTAGTGATACCAGGAGGGGAATGGAAAGGTAAGGGGAGAAAGGGGGGACCGATAACAATGATCTACATATAACCCCTTCCCTGGGGGAGGGACAACAGAAAAGTGAGTGAAGGGAGACATTGGTTAGTGTAAGGGATGAAAAAATAACAATTTATAAATTACCAAGAGCTCATGAAGGAGGGAGAGGGGAGGAGGGGAAAATGAGAAGCTGATACCAAGGGTTCAAATAGAAAGCAAACATTTTGAGAATGATTATGGCAACAATATACAAATGTGCTTGACACAATGAGTGGATGGATGACATGCTAAAAGGTGTATAAGCCCCCAATGAAATGATTTTTTTAAATAAATATAAATAGCAGATCGGGGTCGCCTCAGACAGTGCTCCTGTAAATATCTCCTACGCAAGGCATTAATCTTCCAAACTTTAACAAAACCCACTCAACTACACACAAATTGCTGCGAACAGAAACTGCTTGAAGAGGATTAATCAACAGCTTTGTATGTCATGCTCTCAAACAGGCCAAACACTGAATCACTGCTGAATTCCTCACGTGCAGCTACACCCAGTTAATCTTCAAGAAAGCAGAAAGCTATGTAAATCTACTTAGAGTGGGGAGATAAATGCTTCACTCATGGAAAGTTAACACAGTTTAATAAGTATGGCCATTAGTTGGCAAACCCACTAGAAGAGAAAAAAAAACAAAGAAATAGATGTGTATTTGTGTATATAGAGATCTGTGCACACAGGCAATGTACACACACATATTCTGATGTCTGCATTTCTCACTCTTATTCCCAAAGTCCCTTTGCAACTCACTTGGACAACATACCACTTATCAAGAAGGGCAAGCCCCAGACCAAATCTGCCCAGACCAACGTGCATGGCAGAGCTAATTCAACGACTGCCTTCCCTTCCCGATGGAAGAAGACGGGAGGAACTGCAAATAAAGGAATCAGAGAAAAGCTGTACAAAAGGCATTTCTGTAGAACGGACGTTTAAAAAACACACTTTAAAAATAATGTTTTTTTTTTAATTACTACAAAATCCCAATGTATACTTTTCCTTTGGGCTTTGGGGATGCTGTCCTTCAATCTGAAAGAAGATGAGTCTTTCTGTTGCCATAAAGATTTATCATCCCACAAGCGCTAGACAGGGTCATGGTGAATGAGAACTAGCAGAGGGTTTGGGTTTTCAGTTGGGTTCTCATATAATGAGTTTGATTAATGATGATCATATAAGAGGATGCTTCCAAAGTAGGTGGAAACATTCCATCATCTTTTAAATCCATTTTTTTCCCACACATTTCAAAGCCCCCTCATACCCCACAATCAGAGCAATGGGATAGACACATTGCTCCTGGGAAACTGGACCAGGCCATCTTTGTTATCTGGGGATCCTCCTGCCTATGGGTTTCCTTCCCTTCGAGGATGTCTCCATAACCTGAGCTGAGCTAATGCGCTCACAGGCCTGTGATGCAGGAAAAGCCTGTTTGTCCCGGATGTGGCTGAGATGGGTGCTCCTTGGTGCCCTGGCTACACTTACATAGGGCTGGGGTGGGGTGAGCACCACCCAACTCTGAAAGTCACGGATGCCTACGTGTGTCAAATGGGTGAATTTTTAAGATGTTGTAAAATCGCCTTCAGCAAGGCAAGAATTCTTTATCAACGGTGCTTCCATACGCCACACACTGACCATATCTTTTGTACTTGTGGCTCTTCTACTCAACCCCCAAGCCCCCACTGTGAGCAGAATCCCAAATTCAACTTTTGAAATGACAAGGGCCATGGGCAGTGATGAGGATGAGCCCATCATCCAACACACCCACGTCATGCTTTTCTAAGTGACTGGGGAGTGGGGTAACTTTTCAAAGGGTCCAGTTCTGTATGTGTGTTGCACAAACTACGCTTTTTTAACTGCAAAAGAGACATTTGTATTAAGTGTCCTATAGAACTGTCAAGAGGATGAACCAAGTTAATCCACCTCTGGTACTTATAAAAGCAGCCAAAGGCACCTGGCTCATTTGTTAGCCACTATTCTTATTATATGCAGATGGTGTGAGCATATTTTCTTACCAAGGTGAGTTTTAAGCATGCCTAGCGCGCACACGCACACACACACACACACACACACACACACACACACACAACCAGGCAGATGATCCAAAACCAGCTCTATCAAGCGTACTGATAATTTGTTCCCAGTTCAAAAAATCAGACTGCATAACCCACCTAAAATCTGCCCGTTCTTGACTCAAAAGGAACACACGGGCATGTACTGTGAGAGGTGAGCCCAACATCCTAAGATCTTATAAGAAGCATTCATGAGATTACCCTTTAGGCTGAAGGCAGGGTGAGATCACAAAGTCATCCCTGGGAACCGGGTCCCCAAGCTGGAAGTGTGCTTTCCCCATGAATAGCCAAATACTAACAAAAGGAAACCTTTGACTCAAATACCACTGGTACTCTGGGTCTTGTGTCTGTATAATGCCTACACATTCATTTCTTTCTTTGCCTATAGAAAAAAAAGAAAGTCTGTTTGTTTTTCTGACTCAGTCAGCCTTTTTAGTCTCTGAATCTAAGGAGAGCCCTTTGAAAAGGAGAGCATCTTATCAGCCTGCCACAGACCAGCGGGCTGTCCCCCTTCCAAACACAAAAACCTCCAGCCCCTCTCAGCAAAAGACCTCGCCCTCAGAGCTTTCCTCTCATTTCAGAGCTAGCACCCTGCTGGCTTCCGACAATAAATAAATGAATACAGAAGGCCCTTACATAATTAGCCATCTTTTCAGGTAGTGAGGGGTGGGTGGAGGGAGGAGGGTATGGGAGAGGCACATTTATTTCAAATTGGCTTCAATTAGGAAGTTGATATAAGTGCCCTGGATTCTAGGGAAGGCATTTAAAAACGCAGCCACCGGAAGTGAGTTTAAGAGACCTCGCCTGCTTCCGAATCTTGACAAATTTTAGTTGAGATTCTGACAAGGCACAAGAGCCCCTTTTTTCTCTTTTCTTTCCTTCGGTAACTGAAGCATTGTCTTAATCTAGGAAAGTTTCTTTGACTGCTCATGCCGACATTATGTCAGCAGAAGGGCACCCAGATGACGGTGTTTTTATTGCTCGTCTTCAAAACGTGAAGACGGAGAAGACTGAATTGAGAACACCGGACTTTCTGTCACTGCCACTATTGGACAAAATTAGCCCGACTTTCATACATCTTTATGCTTAGAGGATCCCGGGGGGGGGGGGGAGCATTAATGGCTGAGGACAAGCAGAGCTGAACTGATTACCAGTGATCTGTGGGTGTCTGAGGCACAGCCAGCAGGCACCACTGCCATCCCTCACAGTCTTCACCGAGCGAGGCCTTGGTGGCCGTGGACGGGTGCCCTCCCTCCTCTCATTACTGGGATAATAACTTAATTGATTTGTCTCCGTGGCTAAGGGTGCAGCCGGGGGAGATTTATTACAGCGGAGAAATATCTGCAATTATGTTTTTGTTTTTTCCACAAGCAGCTTGTCAGAGACCTCGCAAATCAGTTTAACCTTTTCTGAACGGACTGTACCTCCCTCCCTCCCCACCACCTCCCCAAACGTCATTGAAAGCTTAGGTTTTGCCATAACTGCGATCCAAAGGCTATGTGAAATTGATCACAACATGGCTTCGGTAACCTTTCTTTTAAAAACAAAAGAGGAAAACCAAAACAAAAGGGCCACAACTCTAAGCTCCCAGCTCTACCCCTCTTCCTGGCAGGGGATCTTCTTCTACCCAGTTATGTGCCTTTGGAGTTCAATCTGTTCAAAAATGTATGAAACCGGCGAAAATGGGGAAAGGCGTGTGTGACTCAGGCTTCGCCAAGTGTCTCTGCGACGAGGATGTCACAGGATTTCTCTGTGCTTCCGAAAACTGAAAACCTTGAGAAAGTGGCAGCAGAAGTTCCTGTTTTGGGTTTTGGGGGGGGGGGGGG
>PVJH01003865.1:0-34721 GCA_004026705.1 Nesogale talazaci | reverse complement strand
CCCCACGAAGGTCAGCGGCTCCAGCCGGTCCCCGCGGGCCGCCTCCTTCCGAAACAAGGTCACCGCCCAGCCCGATCCCTCGTCGGAGGCCGGCCGAGCCCGGGGCGCCGCCGCCCGTTGCAGATCGGGGCTGGGCAGCGCGCGGCCGGCCCGGCGCGGGGCGGCATCCCCGCCGCCGCCTCACCTGCTTGCGGTAGGGCGTCCTGCAGCTGCCGCTGGGCCCCGGGTTGCCGCTGCCGCTGGGGAAGATCATCGCGGCGGGCGCGGGCGGCGGGCGCGGGCGCGGGGCAGCCTCGGCGCGAGGGGGAGGGCGCACGGGGGGGGGGGGGGCGGCCGGGCCGGGGCCGGGGCCGGGGCCGCGCCGGGAACTCCCTCTCGCCGCGCGGCGGCGGCCGGCGGGGGCTGCAGCTGCGGACGGTCGGGCGAGCCGACTTCTCGTCCGCCCTCGACCTGCCCCGGCGCCTAAAAGTGCGGCGCGCGGGGCGGCGTTCCCGCGGCGGCGGCGGCGGGCGAGACTCGGGCAGCTCCGGCGGCCGCCGCCCTGCGTGCCATGGACGGGAGTTCGCGCTCTCGGAGCTGGCGGAGCCGCCGACTCTCCGGCGGCAGCGAAGGAGCAGCGCCGCCGCGTCCCCACCTACGGCGGCCCCAACCACCGCCCCGAGAGCAGAGCGCGCTGGCCGGGGGCGGGGAGGCGGCCGGGCACCGCCTCGCGCCGCGCCCCGGCCCACCCGCGCCTCCCCGCCCGCCCACTGGGCGCCACGCCCGTCGGCCCGCCGCCCGGGACAGCCCCTGCCCCTGCCCCTGCCCCTGCCCCTGCGCGCGCCGCCTCCAGAGCCCAAGGTGGGCGCCCCGACCCCGGGACCCCCGGACTCCCTGAGTGGGCGGCGCCCCCACTCTGGCGCACTGGGTGGCACAGGCTCCCTGGGCACATTTCTTGGCAGTAGCCGCCCCCTAACCACTGCCTCACCCCCCTCCCCCCCGCAGCTCTTTTCCTTAGCACCCCTGCACAAAGCCCCATTTAAGGGCATGGCTTTGTAGATCACTCTGGCTCTCAGGGTGAAGGCCTGAGGGGTGGCCAAACCCTCTTTTCTTTCATTCTCCCCAACTCTCCCGAAAAGGTGAGCAATCCCTCTGACTTAGAAGAGCCCTCCCAGCACGCCTTGGCAAGTCTCGGTGCCCCCACTTGCCATGCTAAACTGTATAAAAAACAGCTCCCTGGGCTGACCAGGAAACAAGCCGGGTACAGTTTTGCACCTCATTCTTCTGTGGGAAATGGTAAGATTCCCTCTGAGATGGCCCTGCGAGACAGGAATGAGCAGCGGTGGGGCCAGGGGCTGGGTGGGCCTGCCTCTCAAAAATGGGACAATGTATCAATCAAAGCCCTACCATGTAGCAATCCTTAGATGTGAATGTTCTGTGGCAAACACGGAGGGGTGGTAATTTTGCTTTGTTCTCCCTGATTGAAGTTCTCTACATTGACCCTTCAGGCTGACCTCTCTGTTGGCAACCAGAGAGGGCATCTGTGCAGTGAGGAAGCCCTACACAGCCCTGGAAACCTACAGAAGCCAGTCCTTTCTGCATAAGTTCCTTGGCCGGGTTGCCATTTTACCTTACCTCAATGACTATGGCAAGACCGTCTTACCGAGACATGCATTAACAAGAAACTCCCTGCACTTTGTACTCCAACGCCTGCCCAGACAAGGCCATCTGCCATGATCATGAAAACTTATCTCGGAAATGAAGGTATAGGATTTCCAGCTCCCAGACCGCCAAGGGTTCCCCCACGGGAAACCTGGACACCGGGTGTCCCAGCAAAGCTGTAGACAAGCATCAGTGTTCCCCAGAGCAATGAACAGAACAGCACCCATTTTAACAGGACCATGATCTGGAAGGCTGTGTAGGGCAAGGTAGCCTCTCATTGTTGCCCAAGGGGTGGAGTTAGTTGGTGCCAACACCATGGCCCCTTAACAGCAAGCATCCTGCTGCCAACTTGGTGAGTTGCCTTCATCCTCTGAGAGGCTCCCAAGGGCTCCATCAAGCGTGATGAGGAGCAAGCCTCACGTAGACCTGCATACATAGTACACGCAGAATCCCTGATTCTTTCCGCAACAACAAAAGCAGACCAAAAAAGAAAAAAAGGTGCAGCCAATGAGCTTATTCCGAGCACGGGACTAGGTGCACAGCAGGCATGTAAGAACCTGCTAGATAAGGTTCACAGTGAGTTACCTGTCCTGCAAAGTTACTTAATATCAAATCCTAAGAGTTTCAGTTTATGGCTCCCACAATCTGCTGCTACTCGATAAACTCCCTTCTTTTGGCTGCCTCTTCTCGCTAGGATCCTTTACTGCAAGTTTTCTAAAACATAAATAAATAAAAGGTTTCCTTTAGAACCTTTTTAGGGCATTAGGTGCCTTCCCGCACCCACCCCCCCACCCCTGAGAATGTTCTGCTCAAGACCCTACCATGATGTTCAGACTTGTCATCTTTCGGAAAAATTCCATGCACAACCTCAGTTGTGACTCGTCTCGCAGGAAACCACAAGCCCCACCACAGGACAGTACCAGAGATTTGCCTGTCTATGGCTTCTACTCTAAGGACAGATGCCTTTGGATAGGATGCCCTTCCAAATGCCCGCACTTGATTCTGGGGCAGCTAGTTAAACGAGGAATAATAAATGTCATTTTATTATTTTTAGGCACTAATAAATTAGAATTTTTGAATGTGTGAGGAGTCTATTGTTAAGACTAAAAGGAGTATCTTAAAAACCACCAGAATGTGGTAGGCTCTAGTCGGGGTAGATGGCACCAAAGGAAGGAACACAAATCAATTTTAAAAGCAAGGTCGCCCCCCCCATGCAGGGTTCGAGAGTTCCACCCTGGGATGTGAGTTCGCCCTTAATTCAGGAAGCATTGGGAAAAAGGAGAACAGAGATCGTCACCTCCAAGAACATACGACCTAACAAAGTCATGAGAGCACTCTTGAGTCCCAAGGAAGAGAAACAACAGAAATCTACACATGTGTGGTGTCACATGCAAAATAAATGACAGTCACCAGAGCTTGACAGTCCTTATGAGTCCTCACAGAGAAAGATCCTGGTGGGGTGCATCTGGGAAAGTTTACACTGGCCTTTGAAACAAATACGCTTTAAGAGAGACAGTAAAGCGACATGCCAGAGAAGCTGCAAGTTATCATGATAAGACTAGGGCTTTGGAACTTGTCCTGGAGACGGCACAGAGTCTTCAAAGGGAAACTGAGATCTTGCTGCCTGGCCTGGCCTACAACACCCTCCTCCCCCACCTCAGCTGGTGGGTAAGGCTGTGGGAACCTGACCCAAGAGCAGCCAGTCCAAAGACACGCCGGTGACCTGTGACACGGCCTGGATTGAACAAGAAGAAGAAGAAAAACTCTTCAACAGGGCCAATCAGACTCTCACCCTTGGGAATTTGATTCAGAAAAGTCAAAGTGCTGATCCAGTTGGGAAAGAAGTAGACTCTGAAAGAGGGCTAGGGGGTACAGGCCACAGCCAGCCAAAGTCATGTGCAAGCCAAGGTTAGGAGGAAGCAGAAAGAATGAGTAAACAGGAAGTCGACTGGCAGCAAGGGGAGAGCAGAACAGATGCCAGGAGTGGGCGAGCTCTCGGCCCCCTGAGACGATGGAGGGGGCAGCAGGTTTCTAGAGCTGCTTTGGCTCCAAAGGCTTATAAAAGGCCCCCCCATCCCCACCCCAGGCTAAAAGCCACTAAAAGCCACCCTCCCAGCCCTTCTTCTTCAGACAGCTTCAGTACATCGGAGCTTCAGAATCCAAAGAATGAACAATGAAAGCAGGCCAACACATCTGCCTCCAAATTTCAGCTTCCCGCTTACTGGCCAGCTACAAAGCTTTGGGCAAGTTATCCCCGACTTGTCACAAGGTCGGGGTCGATGTGCAGACATCCACGCAAAGCGCAGCAAACAGCGGAGGTTACGACTTATGTCCCAGATGTTATCATGGTGACTGGGAAACTGAAGGGACGCACTGTGTCAGTACTCGATGCTCACTCTGTCTGGCTAGCCACCAAATAACAGGAGCCTGCGCAGAGTGAGAATCGCAGATAATTACAAGGAGCAAATTTAGAGACATCTTTCTCAATTCGCATAGCAACCATATAGGATAGGTGAGAACTAATCCGGGGATTTCCGAGACAGTCAACCTCTTACAGGAGCAGAGTGCTCTAAAGGAATACTCTCATGAACCAAAGCCTTTTTCATGTGGACAGGAAGACTGAGCAGAACCAGAGATCACGTCCTGTGAGGCGGGGAAGAGTACACAAATAAAGATAGTCTGGAGCCATCAGTACACTCCAGAAGACTGCAAAAGGGCCCATGAGGCATGGGAGGGGGCTTCAAGACGGTGGTGAATGAAGGGAGTTACAAATGGGATAGGGTTGTTCCATCAACTTTTGGAAGTGCTCATGTGAATGTACTGAAGCCATCTGCAACTTCTTTATGAGAGTGGGTGAAACGCAAATAGAAGAAATCTATATTTTAGAAGGCAGATTCCTGGTAGAGAAAAATTTTTTAAATAACATCTTCATTTTTAAGATGTCACACCTCATATGATTTTTCACAATGGCTTTGAGGTTGGATGAGCTAAGGAGACTCCATTCACACATGGGGAGTAGGGCGGTGGGGCAGGGAGAGCGGGGCTGGCCCAAGTCAGACTGACTGATCTACCAGCCAAACTGGTTGAAGGCAAGGCTGCCTCGTCTACCACAGGAGCTAGTAACTAGCAAGTGTAGGTTAAAATTTAGACCTAGCTATGGTGAAAAGATTTAGTTCAGTGTGCCTTCAACCCTATGATGCTATTTCTTAAAAATGCCTGACAAACAATGCTTAACTCCCAGAAGAGCACTTGCAGTCTGTAGAGTCCCTGAGTCGTTGAATATTGATAGTGCAAGGCATGAAGTGATCAGTGGCAGGCAGGAGGTCTAGACGATGATGTGCCGTGGGAGTCCACAGGAGAGGGAGCAATACAGGATGTAATATGGGCATGGGGGCACGGGCTGGGTAGATGTTTTGTCTGAGGGGCACTGGGAAAGAAGGCGTGGATGGATAATCAGAAAAACAAAAGTAGAGACAAAGGGCTGATGGGAGGGGGTGGCGAAGGGACATGGTCACTGCTGAGATCCTTGCTAATCTATGAATTCTCGGGGGCCAATAGGAAAGAGCCCAAAACCTGCGCCCACGACCCACATGTGACTGAGCCCATAGTAAAGAGGGTCTTAGGGTAAACTCTTGTGAAGAAAGCATGGAGAGACACAAAGCTTTGAGAGTGTCTCCGGAATGGAGACAAGAACTAGCCCATGAGCTAAGGATCAAGCATCACTTTGAGGGAAAGGGGAGCCCGGAGGCTCTGTGGGTTAAGCATGGGGCTGGGAACCTCAGGATCCACAGTTGCAACCCCCCCCGAGTCAGTCCCTGAGCAAAAGATGACATTGTCTGTCCCTGTTAGTAGGGGTACAGCCTTGGGACTTCTGGGTTACCATAGGGTCACTGTGACTCAGAACCAACTCAGTGGCAGTGGCTTTGCTTTTGTGGTCCATGAAGAACAAAAGGAGTCCTGCTGGGACAGTGGGGAAGGGACCACAAGACCAGCAGTTCTTAACTCATCAGCCACTGCCCAGAAGGAAAATGTGGCAGTTGCTCCCCTAAAGATCTACAGCCTTGAAAACTCTATAGCACCATTTGACCCTGTCCTATGGGGTCCTGTGAGTGGGAATCAACTTGATAGTAGGGGTGGAGGGGAGCAGGGTTTCCTCCCCCCCCCCTTCCCCCCGCCATGCTTAATGGCACAAAGCTTCCGGCTCCCAGCAAAACAGGAAAAAAGAATTAAAAATGATGGGTCAGCTGGTTCTTTGAATGTTTGTTCTTTCTTGGTACAAAACAGAGTTGATAAACTACCCTATTTCCAAAGTAGCAGCAATATTTTCTATTATTTACTATTTTGATTTTCTAAAAATCTGCAAATTCTGATCCCAGACTTTAAAGGTTCCCTAGACACATGGCAAACAGCATGCAGACTAAAATGAAAGCAGTCTAATAAAAGTCAAACTGCAGCTATAATCCTAGAAGGCATGGAAAACAACATAAGCAAAGCCTCACGCTGGTGATCCTCAGCAGAAGTTAATGTCTGAGGACCCTTCAATCCACCTAGTAAACACAACAGGAGACCCTGGCTTTCCCCCTACCACTGCTCCTCTGCAGGGACGAATCAGTAATAACAGCTGTCACTTAGTGAGCAGCTACTAGATGCCAGCACTTCCTAAGCACCTTCCTCATCGAAAAACCCCTGGGACCGAAGAATGGTCCAGGCTCAGGGAGGAGAGCAGTAAGCCAAGGGCGGTGAGAGGAACTTGCCCAAGGTCGCAGCACGTCCCACAGAGTGCACCTCTGACTCCATACTTCTCTGCCTCTGAGACGCAGTCAATGAAGATGGCTCTGCTCTTTGTAATCCCTCTTGTGGTGTACGGCAAATTTGAGCCTTGACGCCTATGATGCACCCCATTTTGAAGGGAGTTCTCTGTCATGCTAATGGGCAGGTTTATGCTGGAATCTATCCAGGGTCTCTACCTTTGTTTCTTGGAGATATGCTCCACGGAAAGACATAACTCACCCCACCATCAAGGCCATTCAGCGTACTTGGTGTACAGAAGAGCCGTCTCAGAAGCAGAGAAAGATAATCCCCCATATCACCAAGAAAGAACAGCCACCAGTAGAGTGTGTATGAAATCCCCGCCTATGGAAGGCGGAACCCACACCACGCCGAGACCAAACCTCCATGCAAGGGGACCATGAGTCAGGCGGAAGAGCAAGGCGGAGACTAAGAGGCTGTGAAGAAGAGAATCAGGAAGGATTCCTGGCCTGGGAAGAACAGAAGCTAAGGAACCACTCAGCTGAGAGGCTGAGGGCCGATGAGGCTGGCTGTGACGGAGGAGAGGTGCTGGAGGGACCCGTGACTCTATTCTCATTGTTTTCTGATCCTGGCTTGTGGTAGGTGCAGTACGCGGATTTTATGTGGATTTGTACTTGAGGAGTCTAACCTGCCCATCAGGTCACAACCTGATGATGCCTTGTGAGAGGCGGGCCTTGTGTTGAAGAGCGAGAGACTCTGGGGACTGATTCTTGGCCTCCCTGCTTGCCAGGCTCTGTGCTTGCGTTCAGGAATGACCCCGTGTGGGCCACTGTGCCCTGAGAGCGGTCAGCACCTCGTCATGTTTTCACCCACTTTGGCTCCACAGGACTCTGCACTCACTGACCTGTGAGCCCCTGCTTTCAGCCTCACCTTTCGGCGTCATGGGCCTGGAGCTGGAAGAGCCAGAAGAGGGCCTGGCTTCCGCAAAACCTATGGATGTGAGTTGGACTGGACTGGGACACCTTGTTGATGTGAAGTTGCTCCATGACATAAAGCCCAATTGAGTTCCCCTCGTAAGCCCTTTAATGCAGAGTATTGTCGATAAGTTCTCCATGGCCGCTGCAATGGATGACTGAACCCAGCAGAAAAGTCCAGTGTCAGGAGAGGAACAGCTGGTCTGAGTCAGGTTAAAGTGTGGTGAGTGGAGGCATGTGTGACTTCTGGGCTGTGGCAATGGCCTTGGGCTGGGGTGGATATGGGTTCTTCTCCTTCCTTGTGTAGGTAGAAGAGGTTAGATAGGGCCTCTGAATCATTTTCACAGCCTCTGATAATACTAATTGTGTGACTGTTACTACTATGAGCCATAGCTCAAGTTCAAACCTCATTGAAGGCTTTATGTTCTGATTAAGAGTGCAAGTCCTGGGTCTGTGTGTCATCTTTACCAGTCACCAGCTCTGGACCTTGAGTAAGACACACATCCCTTCACAAACCTTAGTTTGATCATTTATAAAAAGGATATGGAATTATATTGAATTTCTATTCCCGTTATATAAAGGCAAACTTTTCAAAATTAGCATGTGGAGCTGCAAGTACTGCAATGGGCTATTTATGGAGCTTGTATGAGATTAAACATGATAATCGATGTAAAGCATGAGGCTTGCTGTATACTAAGAGCTCAGATACATATTCAGGCCCCAATCTAGACCCTAAATCACATTTACCTGATGGTTGCTAAGGCCTAATTCCTTTTTGGCAACCAGTTTTATGTTTCTGGAACAGTTGATGTGAT
This sequence comes from Nesogale talazaci, assembly GCA_004026705.1. NCBI lineage: Eukaryota > Metazoa > Chordata > Mammalia > Afrosoricida > Tenrecidae > Nesogale > Nesogale talazaci. The sequence goes on along the minus strand of PVJH01003865.1, from coordinate 26,542 downwards.
GGTGTTAGGAGAAAGGCAGTGAGAATTATCTTCTTGGACCCAGAATGATGCATAAATAGTCCTCTAGTTGAGGACTCCCAGAATCTTCAACTAGACCAAGAAAACATATTTTCCCTCCAAAAAATTTTAAATAAAAAAAAAAAGATAGATTTGCTACACTCTGGATCCCACAATTCATGTGGGCCCACTAACGTTCATATCACGACTTCAAGACAGTTCTTTGAGGAAACATCTTTCAAATCACAAGCAAATGATTTATAGAAAAAAGGCTTTGGCAATATAATCTGCTGATAAATTTAGTATTTGGCCTGATCATGCAAAACAGCTATCACAATTCAAGCCTCATACACTGTTTAACACAAGGACCTCTACAACCAAAATTTCTAAGTTTTTTCTGTAACAAAAAGTAGGCACTTGTGTCCCTATCATATTGACATATGTAAAATCTATGGTGGGTTGGGACAGATGAACAAAAAAAGTCTGAGTTGGCTTTTGTTTTACTACATTTGTTTTCCTACCATGTTACAATGACTTTGCATCTACAGATGAAATTCCATAATAAAATAAAGGAAAGACAACTATTTAGGACAACAGTACAAAAAGACCCTCCTGTGTTCATGTGTTCAGGGTGGCTCTTTTCTTAAATTACCTGAGAGCTGCCTCAATCCTCTATACTCTGTGGAAACTTAGCACTGGAGCTGTTATTCTCCCTGCCCATGGCATGGATGCCTATAAGAAATTAAGAGTCTATAAGAAAATCGGTGTTCGTTTTATAGAATATATCAAGGTCATTCTACACACTTGGAAGTATTTTCCATGAATTATGATCAACCTGAAATTCATGGGAGAGAGGCATTGCTAGTTGGTTTCTGAAATGACAGCTTGTCTAAAGAGACAGATGCAATATAACCATCTACTTGTATGACAGCAAACTGAGCGATGGAATGAAAGTGGAGTTGGACAAGGAACTGGTGTACTCTAAAAATAGCGAATCATTTATTAATTATTTTAAAAAATTGCCAGTCACACTCAACTCGTTCTGTGATGGAGGGAGAGAGGCAGAGACTTAGAGAAGAAGCAGGGTTTATGGAAAACAAGCAAACATGACAAATACCCATCCGCTACAAAACAGGCACACATCTAAATCTTGGAAAATAAAATCAGAGCCTGAGATGACCATCTTCTTTTCCACAAGTCAAAAGCAACTGCAGGAATGGTAACACTGATGGTACCCAGCCCCAAACTATAGCTGAGGTAAGCACACCTCCGTGTAAGGTTGCTTTATGAGGCATGAACAATGTCTTTCCAAAACCTGGGATCCATTGCACAGGTGAGGATTTAAAGCACTCAAAATACAGAAGCAAAAACAAAAACAATAAAACTATTTCACTCTCTATCACGGCTCTGATTACCATTAAATTAGGCCTATTGCACCCAAAGAGAAAGATAATGGAATCATTACTGCAGTCCTTTAAGTAAATGAGGATGCTAAAAAGCTTTTCATTCTCCACTGAATTATGAATACAAAAGTTCAAATGGAAGACAGAGACTTACAATTGGATTTCTACTCGGCTGGACTCTTCCCAACATGTAGAGCACACAGGGAGGATTATTAGAATAGGCTATATGAAACGTTTATGAAATTTTACCACTGTGAATGTCTTGAAGAATGACTCGCTCTGATGTATCTAATCCATGAACACGTGGAGCAAACTGATGACAGACCTGTGGCACATTGATACTCTCTAAGCGAAGAGAAGGCAAATCGAGAAATTCTGGTGTTGTCATAACAATATGACTGATCATGACATCAGCAATTCCTAATTCCAAACTGAAAAAGAACACTCCCAGGGCTGACACCATCTTAAACAGATCCTCCCAGAACCACCCTCTGCTCCTCACCTTCTAATTGAATACTTGATTTGAGGGGCCATGTCATGGGGTTACAAAGCATCAAAGTCCTATTGGACTCTTCCAAGCTGGGGAAAGTGACAGGGCAAAAACCCTGCAGTGTAGATAACTTGGAATGGTTTTCAGACTTAGATAATCTTTATTCTGAATATCTATATAAAGTGAATATACAAAGAACCTACAGAACATGATACATTGTCTCCTTAAAGTTTCAGGGAGACAGGAAGAAAAGGCTCCCTTTCCCCACCCTATGTCCACACCCTTAAAAAAATGTGACATAAGCTTAGCTAAGTTAAGCAACTTGTCCTAGGTCATGAAGAATGGGAATAAAAAATATCAGAATTGGAGAGAATTATTAAAGGTCAGTACTTGTGCCTGGCTTATGCTAAGTCAAGGAATATTTCATTAATTGAATGAATACTGCTATCTCTCCTTGGCTACCATAACCAATAACAGATTCATACTGTCAAGAGATGTTTTGCCCTATCTATTAGAAAGTCCTTTACTAAAGGGCCCCTGAATCTGAACTCATCCATTACAGCTCTACTGCAAGGTTCAAATCTATGTCTTCTGTATAGACTGTATGGACTTTCCTTTCCATTCTTTTCTGCCCTTTAATAACATTGAGGTCAAGTCATCCTTTGGAGCTTCAACAATCCTATGAAATTTCCCTAAATTGTAAATCTTTACTTGCTTATCTCACCCATTGTATGACTTGGATGGAGGCAGGCATATATGACATACTCTAGCTTTCTGATTCATCCCAAGGCAGAAATAATGTTTTCCATCCTCTTCTCAAATACTATTAATAGCTGAATTGTACAAGAGCTGAATGAATGTAAGTGATGCAGTGATCCAATCTTCAACAATAGGCTTCACAGATAATATTAAACACAGTGAATGGTATCACAATCTTTAGATATGTTTGGGCCATACAAGGGTGAATTAATAAAAGCTGTGTTTTGTGGTAGTAGGCTGGTTCCTTTTCAAGGAAATGAGATTCCATGGTCAAATAAGAGTTCTTGACATAATTTCTACTGTCTAAATAAGTCTTCGTTTTTCATTTTTTGGGTGAAAGAGGAGTGTTGTCTTCATTCTCTCCGAGATTAATGACCTACAAATAGGTGGACCTACACTGTATTTCACACAATCTGAAATGTCACTGATTGATGAGAAGCTGCATTGATTGTAAGATGATTCTAAGAGGAATTTGGAGATCCCTACTGAACGTCTGTCATCATACCTCCTTGTACTCACACTCTCTGACCCTCAAACGTCCCCAACTAAGTGGTTAAAGCCGTCATCACAAAAGATGCAATCACTGAGGTGTTAATGTCAGAAAGTACACATGGAAAATGGTCATATTAAGACACCACAACTTCTAAGACACCTCCTGATTTCCGAGATGTCAACATGAGAATAAGGTAAGTCTTAGGATCTATGAAATATAGTCTACAGATGAACACTGCAAACACACATTCTTTTATTCATCGTCTAGACTTGAAATACGTGTTTTATCACACACTTCTTTTTAACCTCCCTCACAGCACCAGGTTTACAAGTAAGTGACTCATCGGCTCAATTTTTCCAAGGAACTCTGACAGAATTCTCACAACCGGTGAGCAGAGCCTCCACAGTAGGGACGGGAACCTTCCTCCTAAGCCCACAGAGGAGCACACGGAGCAGCCCATCCACCTTCCCCTCAAGTCAGTCCCCGCGATCATGTTAACAGACACCTGCAGAGCTGTATATGCACAGGGTGTGTGTGTGCACAATAAGGAAAAGGTAAAGGCGAGTGAAGCTACAGCTCCACAAAGTGTACAGATTGCTCAGATTTTCCCTCTCCACATTTCTTGCTATCAAAGGGGTGAGTTGCAAATATAGGGTGAGCACTTTAACCCGGGATTGTTACTCATCTGGCAAGTTATACAGACATACATACATACATACATACATACATACATACATACATATGAATGCACACTCAAGGTCAGTTCTGGCACAAAGCATCAATTCCAGCCTAGGAACCGAAGTCCATTTTGTTTATAGAACCTGGAGTACCCATCAGTTCTCAGTTGTCCAAGGGCTTCAGACTGGAAAAGTAGTTTTTATGCAGATGAGGTAAATTGGATAAAAGTTCATTTATCTGAAATGACTTTCAGAGTCCTTAAAATTGATATGAAATTACAAAGTGAGGCAAAAGTAATATCTGAGTAGGTAAGGCGGTTCGGTTTTAGAAGGAATTTGGAAATGCTTCAGATTCGTAGCAATGACGATTAGCGGATGTTAGTAGCTGGTAAGTCAAAGTAATGGAGGGTCCCTAATACAGTCTTTCTTGGTTCAGTCCTCTTGCATTTTCTCCTTTCTTCGAGGCACAGTGGGTTACACCTTGGGCTGTGAACCACAAAGCCAGTAGTATGTGACCACCAGCCATTCCAAGGGAAACCCATGAGGCTTTCTCCTCTCATAGAGAATGTAGAGTCACTGAAACCCACAGGGCAGTCTCCTCTGGCAGTGAGATTAATTTTTGTTTGCTTGTTTTATTTTGTTTTTCTGCTATATAACTTTCATTTAGTCTATTCAGTGGTGAGGTGATAATGCACTGAATATAAAATAGTAAAATAATGAAATAAGCCAATTGTCTTACTGACTACAGGTTGCTTAAACTAAAAATTGGGAACTATTAATGAACTTGATTTGTCTCTGGGGTCATTACCTAATCTGGTGTCAATTTGAGGATTAAGAGTCTAGCCTGTAAATCAGCTGATAACAAATGAGACCTCTGTGTGGGCATGGCTTTCTCCTGAGAATTCTGGGAAATCCAGCTATATTTCCCCCCTTGGAGGTGAAAGACTCACAACTCAGTCCCTTGGTGCTGTTCTACTGACAAGGCACATGGCAGCGTGCTGATAGACCCTGAGCCCTGGAAACTGGAGGACCCACAGAGAGACCTATGCCAACGCTGTGATACTTTTACTGCCAGTGGATACACAAGATTATGCACCCACTAGTCTGTGATTGTTCTGGTGTCATTGTATGTGTTTTGTGAGCCTGAAGAAGATTTTATAGATTAGTATCAGACATATGGGTTAATATCAAACTTATAACCTTGGACTGGACTGGGATGGGATGTTTTCTCAATTTCAATTGCTCTGGTACATAAACCTCTTCCTTATATGCATATGCAAGTTTATGATTTTTTTTTCTTCTGGTCTACCCAGACTAACACAGTCTATAATGTTTCTCTTGATATAAAATAAAGATCTTAATGATCTTGAAAAACATCTTGTAGGAATCACCAGTAGGAACATACTAAAGCACTTACCTAGTATATCGTCAATACCAAAATATCAGTTCAGCTAATCTGTGACTGAGAGAATATATAATACAAGGAAACTTTAACAACTGTGGAAAAATGAAATTAAAAGATACTGGAGTTTCTTCTTAAGCTTTTAGAAGCCCCCTCCATATCTTCAATACATTCAAGTCCTCCTCAAACTGACATCCTTAGCCCAAAAAGGGAAAATAAGCTTATTATTTCTCTTTTCCTGTCAATTTAATAATAAACTATTAATTACAACTTACAAGCCAATTTAACTCAGCATTAGAAAGTATTCTAGGGCTGAGTCCTGGTGGCATAGTGGTTGTGTGTGAGACTGTGGCTCACAGGGCTGCAGTTCAAGTCTAGCAGCAGCTCTCCAGGAGCAAGGCTGGGCTTCCTACTCCCATCAAGGCAGTGATGCCACACAAAAAAAAAAAAAAAGGAAAAAAAGTATTCTAGGTTCTGCAATTCTTAATCACTGGAATGAATTTTAGGGCCCTACTCTTAAAATTCACTTGCACTATATACCATGAATACTATTAAGCATAACAGCTTTGAAAAAATGAAATTTCATAAGGAAGTGTTTTCCTGCTATTGAATATCTATCTAGACTCTATTTTTTATAATAAAATTATTTTTAAATAGTTATTATGAGGGGGCTTCCAAAAGTTCATGGAAAAATGGAATGAAGCAATCAAAACTTTTCCACAATTTTAGAAGCTCCCTCAAACAAACTCTGATCATTTTTAATATCATATAAATTCCATTATTTTATCATATGACACATATAAATTACATGAGTAAGTCAGAATAACTGCAGTATGCTGTTTGTGTCACCTTCCCAGATGGCATGCTAAAAACTTTATGAGTAACCAAGAATGTCAAGTGGTTGATAATTGATGGTCTTCTTTCTACTTTAGTGTATATTTGGAAATTTCCATAGTGAGAGCATTTGCTAATACCACTGGTGTAACAGAAGTGTTGTGAGGGTGGCTCTCAGGCAATCAAGGCAGATGGTGCCCTGCAGCTACGAACCTCGAACACGGCTACAAAACTGATTTTAAGTTTCATTTGATATCCAAACTTTCCTGCCCATTCTACCTTGTCCACATAAATCTCCCCTAAAAAAGAAAAACCAGCAGCGGTAACACAGAAAACTTTACTAAAAAGCCAAGTCTATGGTCTGGATGCTTCCTACAAAGGTGACCAGGCACCCCCAGGACACCTACAAGCCTAAGTGATAGATGGTGGAAAGGGGTTCAGGCCATACTGACACTTGGCAGTGAAACAGGCCAGGCCACTTCTAAATTAGCAGCATCTCCACAGCTCTCATTGCTTTTCTCTCTCCTCTGTCTGCGTCATCATTTGTCCATTAATTCCCTCAAGCCACAACTGCTGGAGCCAAAAAGCCTCTTCTGTTTTCCCTATGAGCAGAGCCCTTCCTTATTTATTCCAAATTGTTTGTGATTCCCTGTTTCCCAAATACATGTTTATGACCTCTTTAGCCCGATCAGTTGGACTTCCTAAAACTCCCACATCAAATTCAAATTTCTGAGCCTCACTTGTCAAGCACTCCACTTTCTAACTTACCTCTTTACCCCGCTTCCAGATACTACTTGCATTTTGGCTGCCTATGAACTCACCCTTTTCTGCCAGGAAATAGCCTCTGTTTTTCCATCCGCCAAACCACATTCATCCCTCCCTCTATTTACTCTGTTGAAATCACAGCTCATGGTCCACCCACCTCTGAGTTTTTCCTACTTGCCTCTGTTTTCCAAGCTCTCTTGCTATATTTTCTATGGACTGTATTAGTGCCGAGCAGAGACCAACTCAACATCTCTTCGATATAGACTCCCTGGTTGTGGAAGCCATGGCCCAGATAGCCCATGTACTCTCCCCAGGTGGAGTGCGTTGCACGTTCAGCTGCTAACCTCCAGGTCAGCCGTTCAAAACTGCCAGCTGCTCCACAGCAGACAGATAAGGCTCTCTGCTTCCTCAAAGACGCATAGTCCCAGAAACCCACAGGGAGAGCTCTACCCTGTCCAACAGGCAGGGTCACTATGAAAAAGGACTGACTCTATGGCAGTGTGTTTGGTTTCGTGTTTTGTCTCCATGATTAACTATGTCAAACGAATTCCTGGGAGAACTCAGTATTTTCTGATCTGGCGTCACTAAAAATCAGAAGTTCTAAGCCTTTCTTCCAACCTCGCCTACCTGAAGGTTACCGTATTCCTCCATCAGACACCATGGCCCATTTCAACATGGTTCTTCTCCAGAGATCAAGACACAAGCCCCTCCTGACTTGTCAAGTCACTGTTCTAAAGTAAGCTATTCTAGCAATCGAGAAAAGATTCTTTTTCTCTGAAGCCTTTTGTCTCAGCATCCGCAGGGCCCACACAGACACTTAAATGTTTCGTTCTGAGCTACATTTTAAAAAATATTTTAGTCTTTTGACCTAAGGGTAGTGAGAAATACTTAAATGTTTCCTCAAATGCTTATTTATTGCAACCCAAGATGACAAATATACAAATGCATTTATAACGATTAAAACAGGTGAGGATTACTTTCCCCTGCTGATGGAACATTCCCGGAAACTCCAGTTAGATGCTTCCATTGTTCCACACATTGGTCCAGAGCGGCACATGTGTCTTCTTGGCTTCTCATCAACATATGACAGCACCGTTTCTGAAACCTACTCCATCTACTCTCTCACCTGTGAATCACCACAGTCACTGACAGGACTGGATGGTGTATAAAGTATGGTTTTTCGCCAAAATGACTAAGTTGACAAGACAATGCCAGTACTTGCTAATCCAGCAAGGATCCCTAGATGTACCCTCAACTGCAGAGGAGCTCATGAGTGGTGTCAATGATAAAACACGGCCCAGAGGTGGGAGGTTCGACTCTCACTCAGGACCACTTGGTGTGTGTGTCAGAGTAGAACTTGCACGCTACAGCGCTTCCGTGGATGATAGGGGGAGTCGGTCCCAAGATCTTTGTTCTGAGGAGCTCTGGGGGGCAAACTTGATGCTCCAACCGCTCTTTGGTGAGCAGCCCAGTGCATTAGTACCCAGCGTCCATAACCTAGTCATCCCGTCTTTGTCACGTCCAAGCTTGAGCAATTTTTAACCACTCAAGTCTTCTATGGCTCCTTCTGAAAACCAATCAAACTCATTGTCATGGTGTCATTGCCTGATCACAGAGACCCTATAGGGCAGGGTAGAAGTGACACCCCCCATGAGTTTCGGAGACTGCAACCGTTCAGGGGAGTAGAAAGTTCCGGCTGATGAATTCATACTGACGACCTCACGAATGACACAGTCCAACTTGTAACCACTGGGTCGCCAGGGCTCCTGAGTTGCTGATAACTGTTCCTAAGACAGCACTGCTATGCTTTATGATTTTACAACAAAAAGACCTAACCTTCCAAGCTGTACAGCGTTCATGTTCCTCTAGTGCCAGGAGCGTCCAAGCTTATCTCACATAGAATCCATTCACAATCTTTCCTCTTTCCTTTCAAGCTCTCCATCCCCTAACAGCGTTGGAAACCCACGGGGCCATTTTACTCTGTCTTCCATGGTCACTGTGAGTCAGAATGGGTTGAATGGCAGTACGAGACCTCTACCTCAGGCACTCAGTTCCTGCCTTCCTTCTCTTTTTAAATCTCCTTTTGTTGTCTAGGCTATTTCAAAATGTTGCGCTGGCACAAAGCAATACTGTCACAAAGGAAACATTTCCTTTTAGATATGAAAAAGCAGATGTGATGGTATTTTTTCCCAATTATTTTGGTCAACTCTTCTCTATCTTAAAAAGGTGAGGTGAAAAAGCACCTGCCTTTTTCTATTCCTAGTTTCTTCATTTTCAACGAAGAAGTTCCGGTAGAGTAGTGGGTTAAAGGCGTTGGGTTATAAACCACAAAATGAGAGGTTCAAAACTGCCAGGTGCTCCAAGAGACAAGGATGAGGCTTTCCACTGCTATCAAGAGTCATGAGCTCAGAAACTCACAAGGGCAATACCACCCTGCTCTGTGGGCTCACACTGAGTCAAAAGAGATTCCATGGCAGTGAGTTTGGCTTCTTTGTCTTCGTTACCAGAATTCTTGAAAGATCATCACGTTTGTACCATTTTTGTACTTCTTCACTTCCCATCCGAGTTTCGGACCGCTGCAATCTTCTGCCCCTTCTGCCTCAAGCACTCGCCGAAAAATCTTCTGTGTCTTATCCAACAAGATTTTGTTTTATAACAGCTTTAGCCTCTTGTCTTCCACGATTCCCACCTCTGCCTTCTTTTTGTTCCTGCAATCGCTTCTTTTTCACACATGACCCCGCCCAGTGTCAGAACTTCAACAATCACCACCAACCAAAGGAGTCCCACACTTAGTGGCTCAGGGTTCCAACTTCCTTGAGCTTCCATTTCTGAGGTCAGCAGAAACTACTCTCCTTGACAACACCTCTGAAATCCATATGCCTGCCACTCTGGGCACTCTGGACTTCCGGAGGGTGGGGGTTGGGTGTGAGGTGTGCGTGTGTGTGTGTGTGGGGGGGGGTAGTTTGTATACTATGGCCCTCAACTATTGGTCAAAAGGCTGCCAGTTCCAATCTACTCAGAGGTGCCTTGGAAGACTCAGCTGGAGATTTGCTTCCTAAAGACTACAGTTTGAAAATCTTATGGAGCTGTTTACTCTGAACACGCAGGTTCACTGCAAGTTTAATTCAACTCCACCACAGGGCCAGGTACTGTGCTTTGTTATGTCTGTCCATTCCACTGGGGTGTAAACTCATCCAGGGCAAGAAGCCTGGCTCAATGCCTGGTACACACTTGCAACTCTGTTTACAAAGGTTATGTGAAGTCTGCTAGCTTATGATCTAGCTTATGATCTGCTAGCTTAGGACCTCATTGCTGACGTCAGATGGATATTGGCTGAAAACGGAGAATACCAGAAAGGTGTTTACTTGTCTTTTATTGGCTACACAATGGTATTTGACTGTGTGAATCATATCAAACTATGGCGAGTCTTGAGAAGAAGGAGAATTCCAGAACACTTCATTGTGGTCACAAGGAACCTATTCATGGATCAAGAGGCAGTTGTGCAAACAGAACAAAGGAACGTTTAGATGGCTTAAAATCAGAAATAGTATTCACCAGGGTTGTATCCTGTCAACATTGTTACTCAATCGTTCTGTTGAACAAATCATCAGAGAAGCTGGAATATATGAAGAAGAATGTGGCATCAGAATTGGAGGGAGGTTTACTAACAACCTGGGTTGTGCAGATGACACAATCTTGCTTGCTAAAATTGAAGAGCTTGAAGCACTTGCTAATGAAGATAAAGGTTTGCAGCTTTTTTGTATGGATAACAACTCAATGTAAAGAAGATCAAAACCCTCACAAGTGGATCACTAGGTTACATCACGAGAGACTAAGGAAAGATTTTATTTGACAAAGATTTCTGCTTTCTTGGACTCACCATCAATGCTCATGCTCATGGAAGCAAAAGTCAAGACATCAAATGATGCATTGTATGAGATAGTATCTGAGGCACAAGGTCTCTTTAAAGTGTTGTAAAGCAAGGAAGCGACTTGGAGGACTAAAGTGCACCTGATCCAAGCCATGGCATTTCCTTTTCTTTTGCAAATCATTTTATTGGGGGCTCATACAACTCTGATCACAATCCACCCATCCATCCATTGTGTCAAGCACTTTTGTGCATTTGTTTCCTTCATGGTTCTCAAAACACTTGCTTTCCACTTGAACCCCTGGTATTTGCTCCTCATTTTCCCTTCCCTCCCCCACCGCCGAATCCTTGGTAATTTATAAATTACTATTTTGTCATATCTTATGCCCTTCGATGTCTCCCTTCACCCACTTCTCCTTTATTTGTTCCCCAGGGAGAAGGTTATATGTAGATCCTTACAATCTGTTCTTCCTTTTTACTCCACCTTCCCTCCACCCTCCCAATATCGCTGAGGGGTTCTTTTGCTTTGGATTCCCTGTGATTCCAGTTCCTATCTGTACCAGTGTACCTTCTCCGGTCCAGCTGATTTGTAAGGTAGAATTGGGATAATAATAGTGGGGGGGGGTGGGGAGAAAGCATTTAAGAACTAGAGGGACAACGTATGTTTCATCATGGCTCCACTGCATTCTGGCTGCTTCATCCCTTCTCCGAGCCTTCTGGGAGGGAATGTCCAGTTGCTTTGGATCCCCACTCTGCACTCCCCCTCATTCACAGTGATAGGACTTTTTGTCTTTTGATGCCAGACGCGGATTCCATCAACATCTCGTGATCACCCAGACTGCTGTGCTTCTTCCACGTGGGCTTTGTTGTTTTTCAGCTAGATGGCCACTTGTTTATCTTCAAGTTTTTAAGACCCCCAGGCACTATATGTTTTGATAGCCAGGCACCATCAGTTTTCTTCACCACATTTGCTTATATAACCATTTTTGTCTTCAGTGATCATGTTGGGAAGGTGAGCATCTCAGAATGCTGAATTATTAGAACAAAGTGTTCTTGTATTGGGGAGTGCTTGTGTAGGGGTCCACTGTCACCATGGTATTTTCTTTTTTCTTTCTTTTTGTTTTTTGTATTTTCAATCGCCTCCTATGCATATGAAGGTTGGACACTGAAGAAGGAAGACTGAAGAAAAAACAATGCTTTTGAACTACAGTGTTGGTGAAGAAAGAATACTGAAAGTACCATGAACTGCCAAAAGAGGAGACGGATCTGTCTGGGAAGAATTATAGCCGAACGCTCTTTAGAGACAAGGATGGTGAGACTGACCCATGTACTTTGGGTATGTTATCAAAGGACACTAGTCTCTGGAGAGAGACAGACAGCCTACGTAATAGAGCAGAGGGGCAGTGAAGGAGAGGCGTGTCCTCGATGAGCTGCAACGGGCACAGCGGCGGCGGCTATGGGCTCAACCGTAAGACCCAGTGTGAGGATGGTGTAAGACTGAGTGGTGTCTTCTGCTGTGGTACAAAGACAGGGTAGCTATGAGTTTGAACAGACTACTAAGAACACTACCCTCACAAAACCTGTAATACAGCCAGCTGCTAGAAGATAAACAGCGAAAGGAAGGAGAGAAAAATAAAAGGAAGTAATGGGGACGGTTGCCTTATGAGAATCAGAAATCCATAATCTAGTCACAGGCAAATTAGGAAAAAGATGTGCAGGAAATCCGTCTTCAGACTCTGATGCTGTCAGAGTCTGGGGAGCTGACTGGCATCAGTGATGGTCGCACACAACAGAAGAGAAGTGGGAATACATCTATCCTTGCTTCTCACGTGGAGCTGCTAGATAGATTTGAACTGCCAACCTTCCAGTTAGCAGGCGAGCACCCAACCATTGTACCCCCGGGGCTTCTTACTGAAACTCCCTGTCGGAGAAATCAGTTCTGACTCACGGCAGCCCTAACTAGCATATCTAAGACTGCAAATCTTTACAGGCATGGACCGCCTCCTCCTTCTCTCGCTGACTGAGTGGTGGCACCACCAGGACTCCTGGCTCAAATCACCCACTGCCACGGAGTTGATTCTGGGTCACAGGGACCCTCTTGAGGAGGGTGGAACTGCTCCTGCGAGGTCCTGAGACTGAAACCCTTTACAAGAGTGGAAAGCCTCATCGGGCCTCTCTGGAGCTGCGAGTGGTTTCGAGTTACCGCTTTTAGGCAGCAACCTGATGGGTAACCGCTATGCCACCAGGAATGTCTTCTAGATACATTTATATTGCCTATTAAGTGAACTATCGTCAGCAAAAATAACTGATTCCTTCACTTCTTGGCCTTGGAATGTGCATTACCACGTTCACTCCCCAAAACATGATAGCTTACACAGGGTTGTGAGAGGGTTTGAAAGACTGTGATTTTTTAATCAGGTAGAGTTTTTGTCTCGCATGGCCTCAAATGTTTAAACGTATACACTTCTTCAGTACCTTCATTAAAAAATTCTTTCTAGCATTAAGCAAACTGTTTACAGCTGAAAGAAACATGATGAGGTCTTTAAAATTTTTCAGACTATCCATTCCTGCTGTCGTCTATTTTATGTCATATCCCCTTTCTCAAAGGTTAATCAGAAGAGAGGGAGCACACTTTATTTTCCTGTTCCTGACTGAGTGCTTTATCATTTCATCCAACCAATTTTCTAAAGCAATGTTTCCCAACATAGGTGACACTACACCCTAGGGGCACTAAAACAATCCAGTGGTGCTGTAAGCAGACACTTACACTTTATCTGGATTGTGGGCTATAGAACAAAAACTTTTCATTGCTGGGGGGCGCTGAATAACTTTTTTTTTTCTGAAAAGGAGGTGGTAGGCCAAATAAATTTGGAATCTCGAACACACCTACTACAGCCTAACTACCGCGTACATTGCTTTAAAATGTCAGGAGATAGCTGAGGCGCCATGAGTAAGCCGAAGTCAAGAGGAAGCAGAAAGAATGAGGTGGAAGAATCATCACTTGTAACAGTGACTCACAGGGCAGTGCATCTCAACAGCATGGATACTCACAGCAGTGAGCAAGAAGCCAGGTGAGTCAGAAGAAAGCAGCCGGACTCAGAAATCAGGTAATGAAACATCGATGGTAGGTGCTCAATGTTCAAAATGCTTGCTCTTGAACGTTCAAGATTCCTACCTTTGACTGAGAAGAGAGGTCCAGTTGGTCTCCAGGAAGCCAGTGTCTATTTCCAGTGTCAGGTTCTGACCCATTGTTTGAATCGTTACAGGGCATTAACTGAGCTCCATAGAGTCAAGACAGTGTCCTTTCCAAAACCCATCCCAGGCCTTTCTTCTGAGACACCTCTGCCCCTGAGTGGGCTCAAAACACCAAGTTTTCAGATAATATTCAATCATCTACCTATTTGTTGCGCCTTTTCGGCGTTTCCTTCTGTTGGGTCTTGGGATGCTATGGGTTCAAACCAACTTGACCCAACAGCAATAACATCAATCCCTTACTCCCTGTTGGCGAGTCAATTATGCCTAGTGACCCTGTTGAGATCCCACGGCCCAAACTCCCTGTTGAGATCCCACTCCCAAACTCCACTTTGATTTTGACCTACAGGGACCCTATGGATCAGGGTAGAACTAGCCTTCTGAGTGTCTCAGACAATAGCTCTGACAAACGGGAGTAGAAAGCCTCGCCTTTATTCTGGGGAGCAGCTGGTGGTTTCAAACTGCTGAGCTTGAGGTCTGCCGCCCAACGCATACCCCACTACACCAGCAGGGCTTTCAGACTACACAAACCAACACTCGCTGACATCGAGGCAAGGCTGACTCGCAGCGCCCTGCGAGTGGGTAAACTGCCCCTGCGGGCTGCCAAAACTGGAGTCGACTGCCCCCTTCTTTCTCCCATCGAGACTCATAGATCCTTTTAATCCTGAGGTCATGGATGGCAGCTGCCTGGCATCTCGTGAAGTCTCATTTCATAACGGGGATTCTATTTTTTTTTACATTTTCTTAAAAACATCCCACCGGGCTGAGCCCTGGTAGCGTAGTGGTTGTGTGCGGGACTGCGGCCCACTGGGATGGAGGTTCGATTCCAGCTCCCAGGAGCAAAGGCTGGGCCTCCTACCCACCACCACCAGGGCAGTGATGCCTAAAAAAAAAAAAAAAAAAAAAAAAAATCCCACCTCCGTGACTTATCAGAAATGGCAGGAGCCTCTGTTACCTGCAGTTAGTAACATCCTGCTAACATACTTGCGAATCAAATTGTATTAAAAAACTGTTTTCAAGGGCTGAGCCCCGGTGGCGTAGTGGCTGCGCGTGGGACTGCGGCCCACTGGGACAGAGGTTCAATTCCAGCAGTGGGGCTGGGCCTCCTACTCCCAACACCGGAGAGCAGTGATGCCTGTCCCCACCCCCACCCCCCAAAAAAAACCCAAAACTGTTTTCAAAAGAAAAAATGTTATAAAACTATCAAGGGCTTTTAAGAGAGGGAGGGTGGTGGAGGGGATGAGGAGCTGCTATCAAGGGCTCAAGTAGAAAGAATATGTTTTGAAGATGACACAATGACAACATACGTGCAAATGCGTATGGCCGGATGAATTGCGATAAGAGCTGTAAGCGCCCCCAATAAAATAATTTATATATAAAAAAGAGCTTTTAAAAACTGCTTTCCATAGAGCTTAAAAAACAAAAGGCAATCCAAACCCATTGCTATCAAGTCCCTCCGAACTCACGGTGACTCTACAAGATGGAGTAGAATTACTTCCTAAGGTCCCCAAGGCGGTGACCACTCAGGACTGTCCCCTGGCAGCAGGGGCGCAGTAGGGCGAAGGGCACCGTCCGAGCTCTGCGGGCGAAGGAGGGGGCTGTCTATTCCAATGAAGCTTTCCCCTCTCAGAAGCCCTGAAAAAGCAAGGCTGCAGGCCCTCAATCACCTGGCCAAAGAGCAAGTCGGCCCAAGGAGGACATCATTTGAGGTCAGGCAACACCTTTGGTTTATTTTAGGCAAGTTATTGCACTGTTTTCTTTTCCTTCAAATTGTTTACTAGAAAACAATGATAATACTTGCGGCTGCCCGAGTCATTTTTCTTACCATCTCAGATCAAGTGTTGTCCGGTGCCCAAAACAGAAGGCTAGCTTCTTATGGACAGTCTGAGCTACCACATATTCTCCAAGAGAAATGGCAAGAAAGCATCCTCCCCTACACACACACACACACACACACACACACACACATGCGCCATACAAACTAGACTAGCATTACAGTTAACAAGTTGTAGGCATTTGTACTTCAATGTCTCTGAGATGAACCCTGTGTGCTCTAAAGGTTTTAACCTTCCTTACTGTAAATTCTACTTGAACGTGAAAGTGTGGTCTGCTGCTCCAAGTCAACTTTGGAACATCCACCTTGGTGTTAAGTGTGTCTATTTCAAGTCAAATTATATTTTTAGAACCTATTTCTTCCTTTCTTTTAAAAGAAGATGGTCCTAAGGATTGTGTACTATTTATGGAATGGGCACTTCCTGTCCATGTTTTTGCACAATACCCCTTATCCCATGACTCCCCAAAAGCTGGTGTCACAGAAGTCCCTCTTTAATTAGGATGGCTCTGCTGGAGGTGGGGTAGGACGTTATGAAGACATGACTGCATGAGGACAACATAAACAAGTCTTCAAGGCAAGTTAGGGATTGGGTCAAAGAGCCAAAAAAAAAAAAAGTTCAGCGTGGCCTTTGTCACTACAGGGAAGCCAGGAATGAAAGGTTTCGATTCCTACAAACTGAGAAGGGTGGACGTTTTCATGTCTGTGCTTGCATGCCAATTCTGATTTAGTGTATTAGACTTCATTTTCAACTTGAGAGCCCAGGACTTAAAAACAACATGAACTCGTGCATTCTAGTATCTGGAAAACAAAAGTGTGGGCCATGAGGAAAATAAGCACGTTTGTAAAAGCTCCCAGAATTTACAGGATGATTTTAAGATGTAAAAGCTCTCCCAATTTACAGGATGATTTTAAGAGTCTACGTCACAGGGAGGGTTTAAAATAGTTCACGGGGAATGGAGTTAAAAAGCACACTTTTTGGATTCCCCCTCATATGGATGCACCAATTTCTTTCCTCAAGACATTGCAGTATGTAGGAGGATCAAAAGTATCCAAAGATATTTTAAAAATATAAATCTGGTACAATTGTACTTATGTTTATATTAAATATGAAAGTATGTTTATATTAAATCCACCAATACTAGGAGAATATAAATTCTATTACATCAGGCTACTGACACTATAATTTATTTTAAATTCATTCTTATGAGTGAATACATTCATAGTGAGTTAATCAATTCATAAAAATGAATTAATAATCAATTTTGCCTAAAGATTAGGAAGCATCCAACCATTTAGAAATTCTGAGAAGCAAAAGCCTATGTGTGTGTATGTGTGTGTGTGTGTGTTTAAAGAGATAACAGATTGATACAAATAAACACAGTTGTAGTGCTACTGTTGTTAGCTTGTGTCACATTGGCTGCCACCTCATTGTGACCCCAGGCACAACAGAACAAAGTACTACCTAGTACTGCACCATCCACATGGTCTACATAGTGTTTGTTGGCAGCCTTTTTGTCAGTTGATCACCAGTCCATTCTTCCTCATCCTTCATAGTGTGGGAGCAACATGGAGACTTACACAGAATGACAACAACACGCAAATCTCCAAAGATGGACAACGATCTACACATCAGGGACATGTGCTGGAACTGAGCCCGAGTCTCCTGCATAGAAAGCGAGACTCTTACACCAGTCACCAAGGTTCCCAAATATTGATATATATTTCACATATGTATCATTAGAGGTATGTAGTATATCCTTAAGACCTTAAAGAATAAGAAACATGCAAAATAGAATGGCTTTATATAGATGAGGAAGCAATGTTTTCAGAATCCTTGTATTAAATTTTCAGTTAAAACAAACAAACAAACAAAAAACAGCCCGATTGAGTAACAGTTTCTATTGTGTCCTAGTTCCAAGAATTCACCCCAGCAGGGTCCCTGTTTCATAATCACATAGTACATCCACACCAAAGGGTTATGTTGCAGGCCAGTTTGCATGTTAAGTTGAATTTCATTCTCTTCAGGAAGTGACTTTTACTCAAAATTAAATACAGCTGTTAGCACAGACCACTGTTCCAAAAACATTTCAGTGAGAGCTGGAAGAAAACACCATTTAAGAATTGCAAATGCACCTTCCTTATCCCAAGTCTGCACAACGAAAGGGGGAGGGAGATCTTGGGTTTTATAATATTCAAAAAAGAAAAAAAAAGATGAGTAAAAGATGTCTCGTGTACTTCCGTGGTATACACAGCATTTCACAGCCACATCAACAATTTGTGACATGTTTAGCACCACAGTTTGGGATTCAACTATTAGCACTGTCTTCTTTTCTATTTAATTTTAATTTCACTCTCTAATAATTGGCTGGTTCACTTGATAGTCACAGAAATATACCCAGACAAGTAAAGTGGGGCCTCCACAGCGGAAATGCTGTCAGCAAAGAAAGCCCGGAAACAATCGTGACCACAAGACACACACCCTCAGTCCTGAGTGCCGAACCAAAGAGAGGCGCTTGGAAGACCCAGCATCGAACTTTGCACAGAGCTGTCTGCTTGTTGGAGTGAAATCTGACTACTTCTCAGCTTCCCCCCAAACAGAAACAAAAGCTCTGCAAATTATTTTGACAATCGGAGGCTAGACTTTATGGAGATTAAAAAGAAAAAGAAAAAAAACAACTATGGATTCTTACCAACCCTAAGCATTTTCCAATCCGAGCAGGGCTGTGGAGAAGGGGGTAGCCTTGCCACCCTACCAAACGGGACAACCTGGACGGCTTTGGCAAATAACTAGGAAAATGTGATTTTGTAAACGCTGTTCTTGATAGTACATATAGAAAGTTTCATTTTCTAATGTAGCAGAATAAATAGCCCATAAGTAACACAGACCAAAGAGTAAGCATTGGGAGTAGGGCAGATAGGAACACTGAGTTTATAACGAGGATAACAGCCATATTCCTAGACCCACCCTTTGATGTCCGGAAACTTCCCCTTTTTAACTGAAATGATGCAGCGATCTTGTTTCCCAAGGGGCTACGAAAACTCAACTTTGAACTTTGTTTCTTCTTTAGAGAAAAGCAAAGGCTTTTGCACAATCCACTCCACTCTTAACGGATAGTTCTGGTGCTTTCCAGCCTTTGCACAGTAAAAGTTACACATCGCTCTTTCTAAAGATGTCAGTGATTAAGTCCGTTTCCTTCCCTGCTCCCTACACACCCCGCTCCCCCCAAAATCTACAGACAAACTTAAAATTCAATTTACTCTTTAGCTAATGTCTAAGGTACAGCAATTGTCCCAAAATAATCTATTTGATTTAAGCCTTGACTAAAAGGGAAAGTTAGAAGTTCTTATGCTTTAAAAGTTAACAGGAAGTCTCCATTTCTCCGCCCATCCAATATGATCTGATCATCTGATCTTTGCTTCTTAGAAAGGTGAACACCTCTCACAAAAATATGAAGGGAATGTACCAAATTCACTTAGTAAAAAAAGTGGAAATTGCAGTAAGAACCAGTCACCTTTGAAACGGTGCTCTGTTATACATAAGTCAGCCATCGTCTTATGTCAAGCAAGCTCATTGAAAACATAAAAGGAAACCTTTTGTCACTAGAGGGAGTTCAAAATTCCCTTTGTATCAATAAACATGCTGAGCTGAATTTAACTTCTGAAACTAGCAACAAGAGATTATGGTCGTAGTCGCCCTTTTGGTAACTACACAAGAATTAGTGTTTGAGGAGATGCATTTTTACTCTCTGATGAAAATGATTGATGATAATCCGAGGGAGTTTCAAATAGCTTTTTTGGGGTGGTGGGGGGGAACAAGGAGTTAATTAATGGTACTTTCCCATTTGGAAGCCCCCCTCCTTGGCTTAATAGAAACCCCCAGTCTTGCTGGGGGCTACAAGTTCTGATGCTAACCACAAGTTCGGCAGTTCCACTCCGCCATTCGCTCCATGAGAAAAAGATGTGGCTTTCTGTTCTCAGAAAGATGATAGCTTCAGAAACAAAAGGCTGAGTTGCTATAAGTGGGAAGCAACCTGTCAGCAGTGGGTTTGAGTGGTGGCTTTCTTATCTTGTATGGTTGCCGGACAGAGTGCATTTGTATTCGAAGTTTTTGATCTCTAGGAATAGTGGCGTAGATTCAGAGTTTGGTTCTAATTACTTAGTCTTTGAGAATGGAGTATTTGGTCGAGTAAGTTTTATTTACCTAAAAATTGTGACAGAATGTCTCAAAGATGGCTGCTACAATCCATCCCACTCTGCAGATGGGTTTCCCAATGTGACCTTGCCCCCTTCCAGCCAGAGGTAGACCCTCTATGATCTCGCCTGGCAGGTGGGATGGAGTCTGTGGTGCTGTGAACAGTTCATGCACTCAGCTGTTAACTGAAAGATTGGAGATTCAAGTCTACCAAGAGGAATGGGGGCCAGGGGCTGTAGGGTCTGGTGACCTACTTCTAAAAAAGTGATCCATTGAAAACTCTATGGAGCAGTGGTCGCCACTGACACACATGCAATCATTCTGAGACAGCATTGGCTCACGGGTGACCTGTGAGTGTGCACGGCTCTGTCACTGGACTAGATTAGCATATGTAAGTACCAGTGTCTGGTTAATAGACATAGGCATTTAGAATACCTGCAGACAACTGCCATGTAGGGAATTCTGTGTCCTTCTGCCATCCAGTTAGAGTTACAGGGAGGAAGAAGCTTGGATGATATGAGAAACCAGAGAGAGGAACTGAGGGGCCCCAGCCGATCACCTGACCCCCATGTGTGTGAGGCTACCTAGATCATTCCATTATCAAGCATATTCCCTATTACATGTGGGTGCAAGAGAGACCAGCAAAAGGCCAAAGGAGCATGAAAGTCCCCATAATACATGGAATTGTGTAACCTAATAGATCATTGTTTAAAGTTTGAGGGGTTCTGTTTCACAGCAAAAGATACAGAAACAATAATATTTATAAAACAAAACAAAAAATAATAATATTTATAAAACTGGTAAGTTTAAAGCATTCCACATCCACTGTTTCCTATGGTCATGCTATGCAGTATGACCCTAGTTCTGTGGTTAAATGCCCTAGATCAGAGAATGCTAAAAAACAGATACAAAATTAATGTTAAAGATATATTTCTCCTGAATATATATTTCTATTTTGTTGTAATGTATATATAGCCCTAGTGGGTTAGACTTGGGCTCCTAAGACCTCAAGATCAGCAGTTCAAATCCCAGCTTCTCCGAGGGAGGAAAACAAGGGTGTCTCCACCATAACGACTTCCAGACTCAGAAACTCTACAGAACAGTTCTACTGTGTCCTCTAGGATTGAGAATCTGGCAGCATGGACTCCGTGTCAGTTTTTTGTTATTCTTTCATTATTTTTTGGTGCTTTTTCTCAGTAGCGATTATCAAATAATTGTGTATTGAATGAAAACTTCTCTCAAGGGCGACTCTTTTAACAACTAGTTAATCTTAAAAATTGCATTAGATTCTAATCTATTTGAACCTGTGTCTCTTTGATGTTTGAGAAATGCTGATCATTTAAAAAGGATATGCAAGAACCACGCATGTAGTATTTTATTTTTTTGTAGTAGTTAAGTTATATTTTAAATTTTACTCTTTTCTATTGTAAAACAAATTCTTAAAAGTCTTGATTTGCTTGCTCACGTCATATGAACACATTTTATATCTCTCTTCCTTTTAAATTGAATGTCAACAACAGCAGAGCTATCAGGCTCCTACGTCTGTGATTCCACCACATCAGTTGCTCTGCAGAAGAGAGACGTAGCCGTCCACCTACATAAAGGGTCTAGCTGCAGAAACCCTGTGGTGCGGCTCCACTCTGTTCTAGACGGCCTTTGTGCATCGGAACCAACTGGACAACAATGGGTTGGGGGCACCATGCCCTTTGCCCCTTGGCCTTCTTCTCTCCTTCCCCTCCTCCCAAGACCACTCGGAAGGTTGCATATGACTGATATGAATATGCAACTCTAGCAAGAGAAGAAAGTGGGGTTTTCTGCTGAGAGATAGCAGTTATATAACAGTTTTATAACAGATAGATGTTATAAAAGTCAACAGTAGCCTGGGGTTTATCTAGGCAATCACTGCTACCCAGTCAATTCTGACTCACAGTGACCTTATCAGGCAGGGTAGAACTGCCCCCTGTGGCTTTCAGAGGAGGAGAAAGTCTTGTCTTTTTCCCTCAGAGTTGGCTGGTGGTTTCAAACTGCCAATCTTGAGGTTAGCAGCCCCATGCTCAACTATAGACTACCAAGGTTCCTCTCACCCAGGCCATAGGAGAAAAAACATTGGGTGAAAGATGATTGCGAGAAATAAGGTTTCAGAATGGAATGACTTGGTGATCTAAGCTCAAGAGAGAATAAAATTCAAATATTCAATATCCTGCATTCAGAGTGGTAGTTTTTCCAAGATGTTGGCCAACTGACTTTCGGATGAGGCATGCTCCTCTATCTTTTAGTAGGCTGGCTCGATGGCTTGCTTCTGTGAATCATGGCACTCACATGTGTAACAGAGTAGAACTTCTACAGAGATTTTTCTGTCATGCTTACAGAAGCAGATTGCTAAGTATTTTTTTCCACCACCAGGCCACTTGGGTAGGGTTGAAACACCATAGTCTTTAAGATAAGAAGTGAGTGCACTTGGGCCCCCTGGGTTCCTTGGATGGGTCCTAAAGATTTATATAAGAGGTGCCCTTTTTACCCATCAGCCAATGTGCAAATGAGCACAATGTATATAGATAGATAAATCACAGAAAATGGAAGCCAGGGATCCACTCAGAGGCTGTGGGGACTTACTTGAATAAATGTAGATGATCTCCTTTATCATGTTCAATGACTACTTCCTGACCTCAGACTGAAGAATCACAGACTTCCCTTGAGCGCACACATCCTCATAACATTGGATTACTGTCTACTGCTCCAGCACCGACATTCACCATTCTCTTCTACCCACACTGGGCTCTAAATGTTCTAAGTCTTCTGGATCCTCACTCAGCTCAGACGTCCATCCACTGCAGCAACGGACTTTACACACATGGTCTTCCATGTGGTGTGCTCTTCCTCTCATTCTTTACCTGGTAATTTCCACTTTTCCTTCAAGTCTTGCTGGGAGACACCTTTATCAGACATTCTTCCCTTTTATCCTCTCAGAGGGGCTAGGTCCTCCAGGTGCAGAGCCTAATGTAGAATCTGTTTCTCGACTCATGTATGAAATGTAAATAATTATTTAATATTCTGAAATGTAAATTATTATTTAATATTCATATTCCTTGCCTTCCTTTCAAAACTCCTTGAGGGAAAAGGTTGTATCTCTTTGAGAAGTTTCTTTGTTTGCTTTTTAAATCCCCGGTGCCTTACATAGGGTAAAGTACACATGCCATGCTATCTGTTGGCATTGAATCTCTTATAGTTAGCTATCTTTGTTTGTCTATATGATGAGTACTTCTGAAGCTACATAGAAGGATCTGACTGTTTCAACAAAGCAGACACATGCACAGATGACAAAGTGGCAAGGGAGATGCTGACCAGCAATAGAACAGAGAGCTAAATACTTAAGAACAAGGAGGAGGCAGCTTACCTTAGGGAGAAACCATAAAGTTTTGTGGAGGAGGATCTGAAAGTGCCTATAAGAATGCGAAAGATGCAGACAAGCAGATGTTTCTAGCACAAGTCAAACAAACAGACAAACAGCACAAGTCTCTGTTCTCCTACAGCATGCTTTTGCTCCTCCTGCTTCCTTTCCCCCTCATGTCTGTCCCAGATGCTGTTCAACTTCCAGAAAAGAAAAGAGTGATTGAATA
This sequence comes from Nesogale talazaci, assembly GCA_004026705.1. NCBI lineage: Eukaryota > Metazoa > Chordata > Mammalia > Afrosoricida > Tenrecidae > Nesogale > Nesogale talazaci. The sequence goes on along the minus strand of PVJH01003865.1, from coordinate 2,959 downwards.
AGGTAACAGCAATGCATAACTCAAAGACATGGCATATTAATGAAAGACAATCGCACCAATGTTTGAAGACTGAGTTAACCCCTCACACCAATGGTGACTTGGCACCAGCATCTCAGACTAGGAGCTACGGATCCTCCCTATGCATGTCAAGTCCTGAGTTCAATCCAGGCATAAGAAATGTAACATGATTGAGATAACGGAGAGAGTGTCAGGTCTCACAGGTCACTTTGTGACATTGTCTCTGAGAAGGAACCAGGGCTCTGGGGAAAGTTTGGCTTGCTGCAGCACTGCAGGGAAACCATTGTGACACACTAATGTGTCATAATTGTGATTTGGGAAACACTGATGACAAATGTTCCATTCAGTGGTTTGGAATTGTGGACGGTGATGCTAAGTAGTCTGCCCAACCCCCCCAGCACAGAGCAGAATTTGACCTAAGGAATCTGCCTTATTGCCCAACCTAAGCAATACTTAGCACAGAGGAGATCCAACCAGACCAGCAAGCAATTCTGACTTTCTAGGCTTCCACGATCATGACTAACTAACTGGCCATATCTTCTGGATGAGCCACTACCCTCACTGGTTTGGGTAAAAAACTATGAAAATAAGGTTAAAATAAATCTGCTTGCAGAAGTCACATTCTTGACAACAAAATTTTGTTTTACAGCTTCATAAGTCAAATGACCGAATTTCAGATGCTTATCCGAGGAAATATAACTTGGGGTGCTGTTCTTTTTTATTTCATGACTCCGTGGTTCTACCTTCAGCCTTTTGGCAACTGTGCCCCATAAAGTGAATTTTAATTCCCAAGTACATGTACATCTCAATCGCTCCACATGAAGTACTTGGAGAAGCGTACTTTAAAAGCCGTGAGGGAGATCCCACTGCATGACCTGTACAGCTACACAGAGCTTCCTGCACTGGGCATTGTGGAATCCTCCTCCACTGTGGGCAATGTGAGAAAGACTTGGTTCTTGACCATGTTAATCTCAACACTTTTCTGACACAGTTCATTAAAGTCAATAGTTCAATTGGCATGAATCATGCTCTGCACACATCTTCAGTTAGGAATCTTGTTTAGACTGAGAAAAGGGAACACCTGACTTCCATGGATTTATTTCAACTCAAACATAGTGCCCTGATTTTCAGTGTAGTGAAGAAAGCCTGTCATACTACGGGCTTTGGGAAGACAGGTGGCATCACTCAATATGACAGAGGTGGTCACTACACAGAAGTGTCTCGCTTACTTGGGGTTCTAGACTATGTAAAACTGAAATCCAGTCACGCATCACCACGGTTTTGGTAAAATGATATAAACTAAATAAAAACGTAGCTCAAAGTTCCTTACCAGCTAAAATTCCGGGAGCTAGTAGTTTTCTCCAGCTCATTTTTCTTTCATCACCACTACTCCAACGTTACACCAGGCTTGAATTTGACTCCCAACCCAGCATGAAAGTGCATGACAGAGCTCACCAAAAAAAATCTCATGGGCAGCAAGTCCATTCGGACTCCGGGCAACCCAGCTGTGCAGAGTGGAAAGGATGCTGAGAATTGCGGAGGCTGGACAGAGTCTTTATAAGAGGAGACAGTCCCATCTTTCTTCATGAAAGAGGTTGGCGGGTCCAAACTGCCGACTTTTAGTTTAGCAGCCCAACATATAATCCACTACAACATCGGGAGTGAAAAAAACATAGCTCAGACTAAAGTCCCACTTAATATTGCCTGTTAAATTTTTCTGTGATGATGAGTAGTCTAGATCTGCATTTTTCAATATGGTAGCTCAATCTTTTTTTTTTACTATCTTATTATTTTTCAAATTAAAATCATTTTGTTGGTGGCTCATACATCGTTTTTCACAATACATAAATAAACATACTGTGCCAAGCACCTTCACATGTCCGTTGCTGTCATCATTCTCCAAACATTCGCCTTTCCCCTTAAGCCCTTGATACTGGCTTTTTCATCTTTTCCCCTCTTCCCCTGCTCTCCCCTCCCCACCAACCCTCAATACTCTATAAATTATTATTGTTCTGTCATATCTTACACTGCTCAACCTCTCCCCCAACCCACTCCCCTGATGCCCATCCTTCAAATAGGAGCTTATGTGTATATCCTTGCAGTTGGTTCCATCTCTCTACCCCACCTCCTCTCCACCCATCCAGCAGCTTCAATCTCACCACTGACCCAAAGGGGGTCATCCATCCTGGTTTCCCCATGTCTCCAGCTCCCTTCTTCACCAGTGTATCTTCTACAGTCCATCTGGATTTGTAAGGTAGAGTTGGGACCATGATAGTTGGGGGCAGAAAGGCTTCAGGAACTAGAGGAAACTTGTATGCATCATCACTGCCCGGCTGCACCCTGACTGGTCTGCCTCCTTCCCGTGACTCTCTGTAAAGGTGTGTCCAATTACCCACCAGTGGGCCTTAGGTCCCCACCCTGCTCTCCCCCTCATTCGTAATGATGTGATTCTTGTTCTTTGATGCTCAATACCTATTCCTTTAGGCCCCTCTTGATCACACAGGTTGGTGTGTTTCTTCCATGTGGGCTCTGTGCTGAATGGCGACTCATTAATCTTCAAGTCTTTGAGACTCCATACTTTCAATCATTTGGTAGCTGGGCACCATGTTAGCGCAATCTTAAATTTGAAGCTTGAGGCACCATGATTGATGCAGTAGATTTCTTTTTCTTTTTTTTTTTTTTGGCATCATTGCCCTCTGATGGGAGTAAGAGGCCCAGTCTTGCTCATGGAGAGCTCCTGCTGGATTTGAACCGTCAACTCTGTGGGCCGCAGTCCCACATTCAACCACTACGCCACTGGGGCTCAACCCGAGAGAGTAGATTTTAAAATTTTAAGTAATTTAAACTTAATAGCCATGAGGTACTGATGGTTACTGTAGTACACATCACAAGCCTATAATTAACTGAATTCCAGAACAAGGAGGAGGAGGAGGAGGAGGAG